>JAFJYI010000269.1:837500-1099110 GCA_019022655.1 Acacia acuminata | reverse complement strand
AGTTTAAATGGGATTTTTCTAAAAAATAATCATGTATTTTAAATAAAACTAAAAATAAATTTTTGCAATAAAAAGTACTACAATATTTGTATCATGCAATAACTCTTTCTACGAAGAGTAAGATATCAAAATTCATTTTAAGATTTTTAGGCACACTTTAAAATTTCACATGCGCATGTATTCCCCCCGGTCTAATTATAGAACATATTTAACTCGATTTTGGAGATATTAAGGAGATGAGTTAAATTAGTTAATTTTACTCCTTTTTCCTAAAATGCCCTTATAAAATTTTAAATAACATAAATAAAAGTAAATCAAAAGCTTTTACCACATGCCTCTCCGACCTAGAATTTTCTTTTCCATACACTTTCTAATTAAAATAATGGTCATATATATATACACACATATAGATATACACACACACGCATATATACACACACACACAACACACATATATATACGTATACACACATACATACAAATGAGACACACGATACACACACACACTCACTTATATATGCACACACACACACACAAATATATAGACACATATATGCACGCATACACAAAAATATATAGACACACACACACTCACAGATATACATATGTGTGTGTGTATTGACAAACATGCACATATACATACACACTCACGTATACACGCACACGGTGTATATATGTGTGTGTGTGTAGACACATATATCGACACACAAGATATATATATATATATATATATATATATATATGTGTACATATATATTGACAAATTAATTTCAATTGATCGATAAACAAATTAAAATCCAATAATTTTCATTGGACCTAAGAGTTTACGCATCTACATACATATACTCATAAAAAATCAAACACACTTGAGAGAACAAAATTGAGGTATTTTAGGAAGAAATTGACAAAAATTAGGACTATTGCTCTTATAACTAGGACCGTGAACCCTCAAATGTTGTCCTATAATTAGGACCGGAGGGAGTAATATCTTTGACCAACCACACACATAAAATTAATGTTACAATTTTTTTTTAAGTACTCAAAATGAAACCCATCAGCATGAATACTATGAACCCATCTGCTTACCTCCTACGAATATTTGTGTTTAGAAAGAATAACATGCCTCGAGATTCAGCTTTTGCACTTTCAAGCTATTTCAAAATCATCAGTATATAAAATGATCTTTTACCGCCATTCACCACACCCAAATTTGAGATAATTAAATAACGTTTAAAAAAATGTTTTTTGTTTTCAATAGTATATTAATCATTGGACTATATCAAAACTTGTTCAAGAACTAAGATGGTCGGGATTGGAGGAAAGGGATTCCATGATTACTCTGGTAGAATTGCTTCATTTGATGAGTATGAGCATATTCAAATCTCACTCAAAATTATTTTACATCAGATAATTATACAAGAACGAAAGAAAGAAATACTCGTTCAAGACTAATTAACCAATTTAAATGCTTCATTTTATTAAAATATTTTGGCTAAGGTAAATAAACCTTTAAAACTTTACAATTAAATTCCTTAAACTTTAAAGTGTATGTACATTGATAACCCCAGACAATCAGTTTTTTACATCTTTAAAATTTATTTTGTACGCATATAAGCCTCTCAAATACTTAGTTGTATGCAAATAACCCGTTTAAATTTTAAGCCATTTGAAAATAAACAATGAACAAAATTAATAATATGAGTTATCTTCATAAATATTTAGAAAGATTTATTATGAAGTTTCAAATGTTATAAAAAGGTTTAACAAAAAATTTACAGATTTATTATGTATATATAATTTGCCCAAAGACTCCTGTTTTAATATGCACCAGATTAAGTTAAGGAGATATTCCATCTGGCTTGAGTATCAGTCAAGTCCGGCTTTTCAAACATTGTTAAAACTAAAATACTTACCGATGCACTTAGTATTTAGCTGGGGCATGACAAATAGAAGGAAGCTTGACAGCAGAGTGGCGTTGATCTTAAGGCCAAGGTTGGGATCGTCACGATCTTTGATCAAAATACATATACACTTATTGCTCTTATCAAGCACGTCTTGAAGCCATTACAGCATTCTAGGGTTGGAGCTTTGGCTTGGCCACTAACATAAGAAAGACAGCCTGATAAACCAACCAGTTTATCTGCACATTCTGCTCTGTCTTGAGCCAAATCCGAGCCTCCAAAACCAGCCTGAAGAAGAAGAAGAACACACAGTTCTAACCCTAGATACAATATTGGTGTTGATCTTTCGGAAGCCATCATGGGAATGATAATGAAGAAGGAGAGAAAAGTTGCAGAAGCTAATGAAGAAGAAGAAGCTTTAATAATGTCTCTTGTGATAATGGTTTTGATGACGGTGTGGTTGTGGCTTTTAGTTATTGGTGAATCAATAGTGAAGATGGATGAGATTAAATAAAGAGGCAGAAAATTAGTTATAGTGAGAGGGGGCGTGAGTCATCAAGTGGAGCCCAAAACAATTAATTATTGTGACACGACGCCACATGTTATTAATTAGCTATACAATGACATTCAATCAAAATTTATCATTAATCAACCATCTGATCTGAATGTCATAAATACCAAGAATTCTATTTTTTTTGGTGAGAGAAAAGGAAGGCACCTAAACGCTACTATTTTTTTTGGTTTCTTGCTCTAATTAGAGACTGTTTAGGATGGAGCTTTTTTCTACTAAAAAAACACTTTTTTAATGCAAAAAATAAAATGCTTATTTTATTAATTTATGTGTTTAGATGATATTTTTCAAAAAAGTAAGTGTCCGCAAAAAAAAAAGCCCGAATGCTCCTTTTTTAAAAAGCTCCTCCTTTTTTAAAAGCTCCATTTGGAGTTTAAAAAAACTACTAAAAAAAAGACTTTTTTAAAAAGCGTCAAATAGCTTATTGGAGTTAGATGGAGAGAGGGGTAACAACTGCCTAAATTATACAAATCAAAATGTTACTTAAAATTAGTTTTTTTTTTTTTTTGCCGGAGTTACTTAAAATTAGTAAAAAATATATAGAGATACATTTTTTTTTTCAATTATAGCATTCTTTATGAAGTTTATAAGTGAGAGGGAGAATGAATGAAAAAAAGAGATAAGAGAGACATGTAATTAATTAGGGATAGAAATGGAAAAAAAAAAGTGTGTTAAATTTTTAAACTAACTCATTGATATCTATATGTATAGCACCAAACCTATGTGAGAACTACCTCTTGATTAATTTAAAGAGGTTAAGAATATTATTAGACTAGTTAATTATTTCTAAAAGATGTATTGATTTTTCTAAAATATTCTTGAGTCGTTTGAATTGAAAACTACCTCTTGATGATATGAAACTCTTGATATGCGTTATCAATAGGGATATAGTTTGAGAAAATATAAAATTTAGAAGACAAAAATGATTGAGGTATTATATTTAAGACAAATCAATCCTCCAATTAATTAGCTATTATTCTTAGCACATTAGGGAGTATTAGGCATGACACGTTAAAAGAAACCCTCGACCTTTAATCCAACATGCGATGGTGTATAGAACTTATTTAGAAGCATCGTGGGCGAGCAAACTTATTCTCTTCAATATAATATTGAGGATGTGGCAAACCTCTCAAAACTAAGTTTGCTCTTATAAAGGGAAAGAACCAAATCTTTTAGTCACTTGCTTAAGTGATGCAGAACACAAGTTATTACTTTATTCTTATTGTAGTTGAATGATTAAATTGGCATTCTGAAAAATGTTTGATAATATCTATAATTCTTTATATTCAAAGACTTTCGCTTCTATTATTATGAAGTTTTTTAAATGCTACCGTGATTATTCCTTGTGACTTTATTGGGGTATATATATTTGTCTTTTCCCCCAAAAAATATTATTGATGTATTGAAGTTCGGATAAAAAGATGATGAGATTGAAAGTCATAGTAGGAGTGAAGAAGTGACGTTGATCCGAACTGGTAACTTCATCAAAATTTATGCCAACCACTCTCTCTAAACCACAGAACGTGGCGTTTGGTACACGGAGTTTGAGCCAAGGAAGTGGAACCAGAATTGGAATTGGTATATTTGTGTGTTTGGTAGGTGTCTACAGTTTAGCTTACAGCAAGCGTATAGATCGCAAATAGTATGAAACGTTGTCGTTTCCATACGTACTAAGACAAAATTGGAGTAATCGTCACAATTACGCTTTACTTAGGTTAAATAAAGCCATTTGGGGGAAAAAAATTTCTATTTCGAAATTCAATTGTATTAAAATGAAAATAGTTTGACCGAAACCAGATTGAAACTCTACTTCAAGACAAGAGGAGCATATGATTATTTCTCCCTTTGCACTATACAAAACTCAATTATTAACCTCCTCAAATAGTTTTTTAATAAAAATATGTGTAGTCTAAGATTATAATGTACTTGAAAAATCAAGTTTCTACTGTCATTGCAATGCACAATCTCTTGCTATACTTTATGAAAGGTTAACAAATAAACCCATTCAACAATTGAATTCAAGCATGATTTTATCCAAATTCTATATCTAAATTAGCTTTCTCAAATCAAATTTAGACAAACAAAACAATCCAAGTGGTGGCCAATATAATCCCAAAGATTCAACAACTACAAGATAAAATCAACACATATATAACATTAACCACTAACAGAGGAGAAATCAAGTCTTAATCCACACAAAGGTTTGAAACAATCCTAGAACAAACTAGCTAGCCACTCATAATAATATTGAATATCATCCCAACATCAACATCAGTAGCAAATTCAGTTCATATCACAAGGATGATCAAAGGGAAATAGAGAAGAAAAGAGATGGCATACAGCCTCCAAGATCAAGAATAATGGCATTGAGCTCTCTGTTATAGTTCCCCTGTTCAACCTCTCTCCCATGTCCTCTACTTCAGTAACTCACAAGTTTGTCTCTCTCTAAGGAGGAGGAAGAAGAAGGCTACTTTAACACCCTCTAGATTCGACGAAGTCAGTAACTTCCTCTGGTGCAATAGTGTTCAGCACCATCCACGATCGCTGCTCCAATAGGTGGCTCCCTAAGAAGATAAATCTACAGTGTTTCGCTAGCTCCCTTTGCTTAGAAAAGAAGAACCCAGCAGCCTACGGCGTCCTCTGATCTCTCGTGGGTGACCTCCACAACTGGTTAAATCGCTCTCCTCCTCTATGTTCAATTTGGCGCTTCTTCCCAAGTTCGTCAACGGCGTTACTGGTTCTTAACTTCATCCCATACACAGTCCTCTTATCCTCCCATGGAGATGATGAAGAAAACCAATCTGATTTGTCCCTCTCTTTGGTATTCGATCAAATCTGCCTCTGAGGAAGACAATGATCAACAATGTCCCCTCTTCTCCTTTTTTCGGCCTTGAACTCATGCTCTGCTTCTTGGTAGAACTTCCTCATTATTTCCAAACGGTGTCGATTGGTGCCTCTTCCAGACTTTCACTTATCCTTGGTACTCTCAAATTGGTGTCACTAGAAGGGGATATTAACAAAGAAGAAAAGAAACAATTAATAAAAATAAAGAAAAGCAGCAGCACCAACAACACCACCACCACCTCCTAAACTCTTTTTCCCCACTAATCTAAGCTATGATTATTTATTTATTCTTGCTACTTTTATTTTTTCTTAAAAATATGATATTTGTAATGAAATCCCCTAAATCATGCACCAAATTGGTATCTTATTAAAATCTTCAATATATCTTTTTAATTTAGCATTGATAACTTCCTGAATATACCAAAATATATCTCAAATTCTATTAAAAATGGAAAGTTATCAAAAGGCGAACTCACTTCGTCATAGAACCCAACTATATTCAAACAAAATAGGTGGAACCCCATTTTAACCATGAAATATGTGTGAAAATACGTACAGTTTATCTTAAGAACCATAAAATATTTTTTAACTATATCTCTGCCTCTTTATATTTTATGGTGTCTTTATATTTTATGGTGTCCTCTTTAACCATTAAATAATATTGATCGTGAAATATTCACAAATCTATAGTAGTGTCAGTTCCAAACCATTTTTCCCTCCTAAATTTCTCCATGAAAATGATGAAGGATGACGAGGATCATAGCAAGGGGACGATGGCGCACCTGCATGACGATGAAGGTGGACTGAACTGGAACTAGTTAGAGTATTTAAGAAGATATTTTGCTTTACATGAAGGTAATTGTAGTTGGACGAGCTTAACCCAAGCCCAGCTAATTGAAGATAGATAGAGGCATGCATGAGGTTAATACTTGCTCCAAGGTCACACGTTCCTTTCCCCAAGAATTTATCACCAATATAGCAAGGAACAGAAAACTCCTTGGATCTTTTAACTTTGGAGGAATTTGCTTAATGATATCAGTGAAACTCTCAATCATTGTGACTGTCTCAAACTCACAGAACCAGTGCTGAAAAAAATAAAATCGAGTCAAAACGGAGGTAGGAATGGAATTTGTGTAGAAACTCGGTGCCGTGTCAACCGAGTTACTGAAAAAAATGAAGGGGAATATGAAAATTTTTCGGAAGATGTTGAAGTTGCAGAGAAGAAGAGAGAGGAACTCTCACTCGCCAGCCGCTGTATCTCTAGATCTATTTCTCATGTTTGCCCTTGGTTCCATCCGTGGTGGGTGTTGGTGAAGCGAAGGAGGATGAAGATGACGAAGGAGGTATGCCCGAGAAGCTTGTTCTCTCTCGCTCGCCTCGGGTCTCATGGCGCCACTTCCTCTCGGCCTCCCTCTCGCCTCGCGTCTCTGTTTCTTTTCTTTTTCTTAATTTCCGCCACTCGTCTCGCGTCTCTATCTCGAGACTCTCGGGTTTTTACCAAAATAAAAGTTTTTAAAAAAATTACCGGATTACTGACTTGTCGAGAACAAATTACCAAAATAAGGCGAAAGCGTCAATTGACTCACGCCACATGTGCGTCGGTCCTGGCATCGCCACCGGATGACAATGGCGTGAATTAATGCACGCCAACGGGTGGGTGGCGTGCAATGGGTCCCGCCACTGGGCGTGCATAAACGCACGACACGGGTGAATTAATTGACACCCTTCATGGGTGTCAATTGGAAACAATTACGCCCGGGCGTCAATATTTTTTTTAAATATAATTTTATTTAATATTATAAATAATTAATTATAGAATAATTAATTAATTAATTAGTTAGAAAATAAGTTTAATTAGAGAATAAATTTATAGGATAAATTTAGTTAGAGAATAATTAATTAATTAGTTAGTTAGAGAATTAATGCTTATCATATAAGTTTATTTTTTAATTAAGCTTATTCTTAATTAATTAATTAATCTCTAACTAAACTTATTTTCTAACTGATTAATTAATTAATTAATCTCTAACTAAGCTTATTCTCTAACCGTTTAATTAATCTCTAACTAAAATTATTCTCTAACCGATTAATTAATTAATCTCTAACTAAGCTTATACATATAAAGCTTATTCTTCAACGATTAATTAATTAATTATTCTCTAACTAAGTTTATTATCTAACTTATTAATTAATTAATTATTCTATAATTAATTATTTATAATTATGTATAATTATTATTTATAATATTAAATAAAATTATATTTAAAAAAAATAATTGACGCCAGGCGTCAAAAATTGACCTTCAATTGACACCCATGAAGGGTGTCAATTAATTCACCCAAATGGCGTGCGTTTATGCACGCCACTGGTGGCGGGACCCACTGCACGCCACTGCCACAGTAGCGTGCATTAATTCACGCCACTGTCCGGTGGCGTCAGTAGACTGACGCCACATGTGGCGTGAGTCAGCTGACGCCTTTGACTGCCTTATTTTGGTAATTTGTTTTTGACAAGCTGTAATCCGGTAATTTTTTAAAAAAAAACTTTATTTTGGTAAAAACCCCAACTCGGCCTTTTGTTTTTAGGTCGGGTAGCTTCCTACGTTTGACCCGAGGGACTAGACTGCAAAGAATAAAAATGTTGCTTGGGGGACTAAATTGAAACTTTTAAAACTCTTCATCTATAAGAATGTCCATATGATTTTATTGCCTTGGTGTTTTGATTTTAATATGTATTATGATGACTGAGTTTGAACTGAATTATTTTCTTGAGTGTTTGGACTTAAATTTGTGATGACTTTAATGTTTTGGTATGTTTTGGTTTTATATATGTTGGCTTTTTTTTTTTGTACGTAGTTAACTTTTACGTTTTACGATTTTACGCGTTTTGCTCACCTTTTACCGTTTCTATGTAGACTCTACATCTTAACAACACTGCAAAACCATTGCTTCTTAAATAGAATATCCTTCATAAACTTAGCATATTTAGGCATATGTCTTAGAGCTTCAGCAAATGGTATGTTAATGTGAAGTTGCTTGAACACATTTGAATGAGCTTATTAAATTGCTGGTCTTCTTGATGTTTCTCAAGTCGTTGAGGGAATGGTAGTGGAGGCACATATTTTGAAGGTGAAGTGTGGGTCTTCTCGCTTTCTTCTCATCTATATTCTCATGTGCGACAAGTTTTCCTCTAACCACTTCATCAATGTTTTCCTCATCTTGCTTCCTTTTTTAACCATGATTCTCTTCATTTTACGCAATCTATTCTTGTATTTCATCTTGTTGCTAAGTATCAACCTCATCACTGCATCCCTTTTTACTTTAGGAAGGTTAGGATTGTTAGCTATAGGGACAGAATTGGGGGGAGGGGGCAGGGGTAGCCCCCCAAAATTACGGTAAAGGACCCAAAATTTGTTGAAATCACATTTCAGCCTATAAAAATTTTTATATTTTCAGTTAGTCCTCCTTTAATAATTTCATGGAGGGACTAAAGTGAAAATATTGAAATTTTTCTGAGGCTAAATTGTGATTTCTGAAACTCCGGGTTCATTTCTATAATTTTCGCCCCTTCTAATTACAATTCTTTGGGCCCATCCCCCTCGGATAGCTAGTTGCTTTCCACTTTTCAAAGTCAACTGCTTTGAACTCTTCCTTAACATCCCTTCTAGGATTGGGAACAATATCACTATAGATAGACTGTTTCTAGTTTATGTATATGTGTCTCATGTATAAAAGGAGTACTATTTTGATTTAATGAGAAAAGAGCAAAAAATGTAATATTGGTATGAGAGTTGTTGGAAGTCATAAAGAGACGACAATTGATAGGTACAATTCTCAAAAAGTGAAAAGCCATATACATTGAGAAAAGAGGAATATACAAAGAACGTAAGAGACCTTCAAAGTTTACCATGAAAATTGCATCTCATCCCTATTGCAAGAAGATACAAGAAGAAAGAAGGTTAAGACTTTAAGAAAGTTTTCCATTGCTAAAGATCTTCCGTAATTGTAGATAAATGTTAGTACATTTAATTCTATTGAATGCGAAAACATGATATCCTAAGATCCTTAAGAATTGTATTCTATTAAAAAAAAAAATGTCTGAGATAGAGATTATAGATTCATGTTTTATATGTAGTATCAAAACTTGTGTTTAGAAATTTATGTTTTTCATGTATGATTATGAATTGATTATTGATTTTGAAAAGTTAAGGTTTCTGAAATTAATGATTTTTAAGATTTATGCATAAAAGCTGTCACCATACATACATGTCTTTCTCTCATTTAATTTGTGAATTACTATGCGAATATCATATATATATCCTTGTTGATCTGTCGATTTGTAATATACTAAAGTTTTGGGATAAAGGACAATAAGGGCGTTCTTTGCGACTCGGCCAAATTTGACTAGAAGTTCTTATGAAAGAGTACGGCTTTGGGTTCTAAAGTGTAGGAACGGGTAATAGTCAAATATGTTTTTTTGATACTAAATAGTCAAGTATGTTAATTGAGGGCCCATAGCGTCTAAGATGATTGGATTTGATTTTGAAATATTTTGAAGACTAAAAAAAATTATAGGATTCATGCTGAGGAAATTATATTACACAATCTATGGATCCAATCAGAGATAGATCTTTGAATCCCCCCCCCCCAAAAAAATGTTCAGAATTTTTTTTTAAAAAAATTAATACTTCCTCCGGTCTAATTATAAAAAACATATTTGGGAGTTGGTCTTAACCCTAATTATAGGACCAAGTTTTAATTTTTGTCAATTTCTTCCTAAAATACCCTATTGATACTTTCTTAATAATAATAATTAGACATAACAATAATTTAATAATACACATATACATTCTATAAAGTAAATAATGTTTGCAACTTATTAATATCACATAAACCTCAATTCTACTATTTTTTTAATAAAAAAATTTCGAACAATTTTTGTCATATCTTTCCCATATCTCCCCTACTAATACTTCCTCCACAATAACTAATTTAACAACACACTTATATTCTATCAAGTAAGAGATTTTACTCTTTTTAATTTTTAAATAAAATAATTTTACTATTTCTTTAAAAATATTTTTCTATAACTATCCGTCCAAAATTGATTGACTTTTTTCCCTAAAATAACCTAATAAAATATTAATTTCATCAACTTTTTTCATGGAAAAACAAAATGACCTTGCATTTGTATTATGCCCAATTAAATAGGTGATCTCTTGATAGAAAAAAATTTTCTTCGAAAATCTCCATGGAAAATACACCAAAAAAATAAAATATTTACATCCATTTAAAATTCATGTATTGATGTCTGAGTATAATGTATACAAAGATGACACACACACATTAAAATAATAACTGCACACTATTCAAATCATCAATGACATGCGCAAGGTCCAACAAGCAACATATGAATGGCTCAGGGTCTTTCTTACACTATATATTTTACTAATGTTATTTTAAGTTTTAACTAAGGGTATTTTAAAAAAATGGATATAATTAACTAATTTAACTATTATTATTAATCTCTCTAAAATCTAGTAAAACTCCTATAATTAGGACGGGAGGGAGTATAATGTAAAATTTAATTTTGACCCCCCAATTTTTTTTTCCCATTCCCTCCCACTCATGTTAAGCGCACGCAGCATGCTTCCTTTTCCTTAGTTCCTTCACGTCCAATCTGCTCTGCTCTGTCATATGTGCTTTCAATCTCCATCCTCTCTCTGTTTCTCATGCAGTCACACGGACGAGCCATGGCACACACTTTCCTCAATTCTTTTTCCTCCATCTATGCTCTCCAGTCTCATTTCATACTCCACAGGACCACAAAGTCTCCCTCTTCTGCCAAGACGCCGAGTCCAACCACCATTCCGCTACTATCGTCGACGTTAGTCAGAGCTCAGAGGTTTTGTCATCCGCCATTGTAGAGTCAGCTTACCCTTAGGTACCGTATGGGATTCATTCCTGTCATTGCCTATTTCGTTTTGCATCATTTTCCTCTAAAATTTGAATAGTACAGACCAAAGTGGTATTTATTACAGACAAACCATGGATCCTCAGGCCTGAGGATGATTCTTGTCTCCATGAAGGCTAAATTTATATAATTCCTATTGATACTTATTATTTGTTTTAATTTTTCTTTTTGTAGCCTCCATTCCTTTATTCACCAATGAAAATTATATATATTTTGTTGCTGGCCTGGTTGATACAATTTCCTTTCTAAAGCCTTTTTTTTTTGTGAATTATTAACTGACCCAAAGGCTTCTAATATGCAGATGCTATACTCATACTCATCCATCAGGGACATTTTAGCAATACAATGCTAAAGCTATTGGTTCAGGCTCAGAAGGAGCAAACAGTTCTCTACAAGAACAATACAACATTTCAACATGTATAATTACTGTCTACAACAGTAAAATGTGTTGGGAGTGATGATATGAACTGGTTAAAAAATGAGTTTTTTTTTTTTTTTTTTTTTTCTATATTTATATTTAGTATGATAATAGTTAATTATATTGTTTAAATTGTTTATAGGTTATTTAGAAAATAATAAAATCTAAGCATAGCTCAATGATGAAGAATAAAACAAATGATTCATTTTTCAAAAGGAAAGCTAGTGATCACATAGAGGAAGGTAACATAGCTTCTACATCTTTACCGATTGAAAAGACCTGCCATGATGCTCTGAGGTTTCAATGTGAGAAACAACCTTCTAAAATTCCTAAGGTTACTCCCAATGAATTTGATATTAGTTCCACGTGATTCGGGTAAACGCCCTCAAATATGACAACATCATGTGAATCAAAGAGATGAAGTTCGAAGGGCTTATTTAAAATGGGGTCCATACCAGTGTAAACTTCAATGTTATCATTTTATAGGAAGGATCATCCAAGAAGATTTCAATATACTTGGTTTGGTATATTTCCTTCTTGGTTAGAGTATTCTCCTACTACAAATATTGCTTATTGCTTACCATGTTTTCTTTTTGCTAAGCCAAAAGGATTTCATAAATGGAAACAAAAAAGTCCTTAGTGGAAAAAATTATGCTTTTCTCAATCATATAGGAGAATATCCCTTGCTCACCACATAACGAAGCAATGAAGGCTTGTGAAGATTTGTTGAATCAACATGGGCATATCCAGAATATCTTTAATGTACAAAGTTCAAATCAAATTTTAAAGAACCAACTACGTCTTAAGGCATCTATTGATATAGTACGTCGGTTGACATTTCAAGCATGCGCTTTTAGAGGTCATGATGAAACTTCAGAATCAAAAAACAAGGGTAACTTTCTTGAGATGATAAAGTTGTTAGCATCATACAATGATGAAGTTGCAAAATTTGTGTTAGAAAATGCACCATACAATTCTACGCATACTTCACCTACAATTCAAAAGGAAATCTTGCATATCCTCTCAAGCAAAGTTCGTAACCACATTCATCAAACAAATTAGAGATTCCAAGTTTTGCATAATTGTTGATGAAGCACGTGATGAATAAAAAAGGGAGTAAATGGCACTTGTTTTAAGGTTTGTTGATGAAAGTGGTTGCATACATGAAAGATTTTTTGATCTTATACATGTTAAAGACACTATAACATTAACTCTTAAAAGAGAATTGTGTGCTATATTTTCCAAGCATAATCTTGACATCTCTAACATTCGTGGTCGAGGTTATGATGAGGCTAGTAATATGAGAGGAGAATGAAATGGTTTGCAAGCATGATTTCTCAATGATTGTCCTTCTACATACTATGTGCATTGTTATGCTCATCAATTACAACTTGTATTGATTGCTATTTCTAGAGAAGTTATTCCTATCCATCATTTTTTTTTAAAAAATTTAACTTGCATTATTAATATTATATGTTCATCTAGTAAACAACATGATGAGTTATAAGCTATCAAGTTAGATGAAATTGCACATTTGCTTGAACTTGAAAGTGGTAAAGGGGAAAATCAAATTGGTACTTTGAAATGGGCTGGAGATACTCGTTGGAGTTCTCATTTTTACTCTATTTGTAGTATGATAAATATGTTTGCAGCAACTTGTTCTGTTCTTTAAAAGATTATTGTTGATGGATCAACTTATTCTCAAAGAAGGGATGCTGATGCTGGTTATAATATTTTGACTTCATTTGAGTTCACATTGATCCTACACTTGATGAAAGAAATCATAGGAATCACAAATGTTCTTTGCCAAGCTTTGCAAGAACAATCTCAAGATATTGTTAATCTTTGTGGATTTAGTTGGTACTACAAAAGTTCTTATTCAAAAATTGAGAGAATATGGTTGGTAGGATTTATTGCAAAACGTGACATTATTATATGAGCAACATTAGATTGATGTTTCTAACTTTAGTGCTCCATATATAGCACGACAAGGCTCTCAGTCATCAAAAAGATCATATTATAATGGAGCATCATTATAAAGTGGAAATATTTTTATTTACAATATATAAACAATTGCAAGAGTTGAATATGAGGTTTAAGAAAATTTTTTTGGAGCTTTTGACAATGGCGGAACGCTATTATGCAAGGCCTTAGGCGGCCCTGATCTTATAAAATTTATGAGAATATATATGTATTTATTATATAATATTTTATTTGGCCACAAAGTTGGCCCCAGCCTAATTTTATCTTCTCGTAAAAATAATGTTTGTTTCACTATTCATTGAGTTGTGAGAAGAAATTAAAATTCTTGTTTGAGATACCGAAAAAGTTACTATCATATTATATATTGTTTTGATTTATAATTATCAGTTATTATTTATTTGTATTTTTAAGGTTATTTGACACTATTTAGTAAATACTCCATCTCGGTCCTTATTTAAGGAACCAACTAACAATTCTCACAAGTCAATAAAAACAGTTAAAGTCATTAAATTTGTCCTAAAATTTAAGCAATTTTCAATATTATCCCTATTAATTATACTAAACTCTAATATCATATTAATTATTACTCTTTTTTTGCTAAAAAAAGAGTAATAATTAATTTTTATTAATTATTACTCTCACTCACTACCTTACCTTTTTAATTATGGGTATACATAAAAATATTTAATGCTATTTAGAAACAAGCAAGTGCCTTATAAAAAGCACCAAATATACTTATTAGTTGGTGCCTTATAATAAAAACTAAAGGGAGTAGTTCAATATATTTATTTTTTGGCCCAGGCTAAAAAATTTTTTTCTTGTTTCGCCACAGGCTTTTGACATAGCTCTCATTTGATTCCTAAGGATGCTTATAAAGCTTTCAACATTGATAATGTTTGCACTCTTGTTGCAAAATACTATCCTGCTAATTTTATTGAGCAAGAGAAGATAATTTTGAAACCTCAACTCCAACATTTTGTTATTGATGATTTTAGTCATCCAGATTTGAAGAATCTACAACTCTCCCTGAATTATGTTGTGCTTTGATGAAAACAGGGGAATCTAAGGTGTATTACTTGATCAATTGATTAATTTGCCTCTTGTTAACTCTTCCATTTTCAACAGCTACTACGAACGTGTAATGTTCTTAAAATAAAAATTAAAAAATTAAAGATATATATATATATATATATTATATACATTTTGTGGCGGGTATCTTGTCGATTTAGGTCGGGTGGCGGCTTTCCTAGCACTATGTGTGGTAGAGGGAATTATTATTATTATTATTATTATTTTAAAAAAAAGGTTCATCCCTAATCCACCGCCTCAACCCTCTTATATATATGTGTGTGTGTGTGATGTGGGCGTGAGTGTAAGTGAATGAGCGTGAGATCAAGAGAAAGAGAGAGAGCATGAGAGTAAGAGAAAAGAGAAGGAAGAAGAGAAAAGAGAAGAAAAGAGAGCCTATTTAAGTTTTGAAGGTAAGTTACTCATTTGATAAGATCATTTGATGGTTAAGTTAATTTCTTTTCAATAAGTTTTCTTTATGAAAGTTGTTCTACGTATTTTTCTCTTTCTAATGAAAACTATATAGAAGACGCGTCGTTTCATTTTTGACGGACTTGCACTTTTCTCTCCTTCAAATTGTCGAAACCCTAGGCACACTTCTCTCTCAAATTCACTCATCGCTTACATCCGTTTGAGAATCGTTACTCCAAATTTCTCCGATACGATTTGTTCGATTCATAAAAAATAACCGTTTTAACCGATTAATCTTCTCAAATTTGCTCATTTTCCACCTATCTCAAGCCATCACATCGTCAGACCCATCATCGCCATTTTCAAATCCTCTCATTTCCAACTCAAATGGTAGGTTTGAGTGATAAATCTCCCTCCAAACAATCTCCTACGAAGAAATCCAGACATTTCAAACCCAAAGTTGCAGACCCAGAAAAATCCACAAAAATCACCAAATCCAAACCGTCGTCGAAATCGTCAAAGTCGACCACCAAGTTGGTAGAGAAGCCGAAGACAAAGGTGGTGCCTCGAGAATCTCCAACGACCAAACTCAAGACCGAGTCTCTTCCTACCGGAAAGAGCAAACACACAAGGATGCCATCTCCACCCTCTTCGAAAACTGTCGGCATCAAGAAACCTGTCGATGAACTACACTCCAAAGAAAAGGAAGATCGACCTCAAACTCTCAAACCTTCCCTTAGTCAGAAATCACAAGGCTCCAGAAGCAAAAAAATTGAAGGTCTCGTTCTCATTCAAATCAGAAGGTTCTGAGAACAAAAAGGAATGAGTCTCGACAAGTCAGCCTCCAGATGGTAAGTTGCCCGAACCTTCACCAAATATGATTACTGGTGACATTGCCATTAATGATCATCGTCTCTTTGCACGGTATTACAAATCTCAACCTTTTTGTCCAATCGTGTTTGTGGATTTGGTTCACTTCAAAGAAAAATGCAACTTAGACTTGACAGACTGGCTACTTCAGTTTATGCCTCTTCTCGGTATAAGCAAGCCATTTTCCCCGGAAGTTGTGCGAGTGTTTTATCACAACATGCATATGTAGGAAAAGACAAACAAATCTGACGAGGATGTGTTGATTACGAAGGTTCGAGACCAAGAAATCAAGCTCACAGCTCATGATCTCAACGTCCTTTTGGGTATCATGGACATTCCTGAAGATCCTCCTAGGCTTTCCCATGCTGAGTGTCATCATATCCTCTTCCCGGATGTTCCAATGGAAGGCACAAGAATTAACGTAACACCTGCTATGATGAAAGATGAGTACAGAGTCCTCTGGTATGTCTACAGTCGAAGCCTAGTTCAGAAAGGCCAGAGTTTCACTCACTTTGTTCTAAAAGACTTTGAACGGTTTGCCTTACTAGTCGCTATGGAGCCACAGAACATAAGGAAGTGGATATTGGAGGAGATGATGTCATTTATCTCTGAGGCTCAGGTTTGGCTTCATGCTACCATTCCCTATCCCTCTTTGGCATCTTGGATACTTGAAGCGAACAACATTTGGTACCTATCCGATGACAAGGAAGTGTATCCTTCACTCTTTGGGAAGGATCGCATGACAAATATGAGGATTTCCTTCACCGAAGCGTCATCGAAGAAGAAGAAGGGTAAAGCACCACTTTCCTCCTCTCGGCCAACTTGTTTCTAAGCCATTTGTCTCAATGCCATCTCGCTTCCAAGCCATCTGCCTCCCCACCTCCGGATGAGGCAGAGTCATCCAAGGCTGGGCCTCTTCATCAAGCACCTCTTTTTTTCACAAGCGGCCATTCGAACATTGTTGAGTCCGCTATTCAGAGAGCCATGGCCCCTGTTGTACAGTCTATGGGTGTCTATCAGCAATTGACAAAGAAGATGATCAAGAGTTTTGCTGAAGACATGAAGGCATTCAAGTCTAATCTTGGCTTGCACATAGATACTGCCTTGCAAGATTTTAAATCAGAATTGGACACATGCTTTGCACTCATCTATGATCAACAACAAGAGATCAAGAAAGAACTTCAATGTTTATCTCGTCAACAATACGGTGTTCACAAGGCTGTTCAAAACTTTGACTATTCATTGGACAACTTTGTGACCAGTTTTGGCCCTGACGGTCCCATGGATATGCCTACACCTGCTTCTGCTTCACCTATTCCATCTGCCTCCGATCTTGCTGTTGTTCATCCTCCTACTCATGGTTCTTAAAAACTTGTTTTATCGCTACGATTTTACGTTTTTACGATTCTTTTTTATTAAAATGATTTTACTAATTTTCCAAATGCTTTTAAGTTTTTACGATTTTACTACGTTATGATTTTACATTTTACGATTTTTCATTCTCTTTCGTTTTCGGTAAAAACTTGTTTTTAAGAACATTGCTCCTACTGCAGCTCCTCCCCCTTCACCGACATAAGAGATTCCACCCATCGATCCTGCCACCGTTCCTTTGCCTTCTTCTTCCTCTTTTGACTTTCCTGATAGTCCTTCTCCCTCTCCAGTTGTCTAGGATCCCCTTTTTGCCGATGACAAAGGGGGAGAGTAGTATTTAGGCTTTCGTATTTATGTTTAGGTTTATGCTTGATTGGTTGTATGCTCGAATGTTCTTGTTGATCTTAAAATCAATGATGATATGTTTTCAATGTTCATTTTTTAAATTTTTATCGATTCTTCGATTTAATTACGAGCATACTATTTGCGCGCAACCAACTTTATGTCTATCTAATTCAATAACGCTCGAAATTAATTCTAAGAATTGTCATCATAAAAAAGGGGGAGAATGGTAGCTCTTGTGTTTTGATGATTACAATTTCTAAGTTATTGAGTGCAAATAATCAAAGATCATCTGATATAAAAGAGTTTAACATAAGGTTACTCGAGCATAAGATTTTGTATGCTCGAGCAATATCGAACGCAAGGCAAATAAGTTCTTCATGGAAGCCTTGATCGAGCAGACTATTGAGTATTGCTCGAGCAACATCGAGTTCATAGCTTATTCTAGTGTCTTGCTCGAGTACACTACGCAAGTATGCTTACTATGAAGAGTTTGGAGGTTTGCTCGAGCGGAACTCTCGGCTTGCTCAAGCAACATCGAGCAAAGCAAAGGAACAGCAAGGCAAAGCATATTCATACTCGAGCATGAGGTAAAAGCATGCTTGAGCACCATGCTCGAGCAGGCTTAAAAGGTTGCTCGAGCAAAGTCGAGCAACCAGTGCTTTCACCTTTTGCATAGTCCTTGCTCGAGTAAGGAACAAAGGTTGCTCAAGCAGTATGCTCGAGCAAGCATAAAGAGTTGCTCGATCAGAGTCGAGCAACGTGTTATTTCATCATTACATAAAGCTTGCCCGAGCATGATATAATTCATGCTCGAGCAGACAAGAATCCATGCTCGAGCATCAGCGATACTGGCATGCTTTTATTTGTTTCAATAGAAGCGTTGCACAAGCATGATGAGAATTTATTGGTGATTATTTTATAATTATTTTAATATTTTTTCAAAATTAATTGATTAAGTAATCATACTTAAAAATGATTTATTTTTTGTTAAATTTCATTTATTATTGACGCAAATTATTGATTTGATAATTTGATTTATAAATAGCGACATCATTGTCCCACCGTATGTATGTATGTATGTATGTATGTATTATTTCCTTTTTTTTTTTTACATTTCTTCATAATTGATTAATTAAGTAATCATATTTGGAAATGATTTGATTATTTCTTAAATTTTCTTTATTATTGATGCAAAATATGGATGTTGATTTGATTTATAAATAATGACATCATCATCCCACATTATAATTTATAGGGTTTCCTAATTTTTTTATTTCTTTTTTTATATTTTAAATGTATTAATCAATTATATTAGTTCATTCCCTACTCTTTATATTAATAATCTACTTAATTATATAGAAAATTCATGCCCTCTCTCTTTACTTTTTTTTTTTTTTTTTTTTTTTTTGGATTTTGGTGATTCTTCCTTTTTGTTTAAAGCATCTGATTTCTCATTTCTTAAGTCAAGAAAAGTTCCCCACGCATCATCGTGTTTGACCCAAATTAATTTTGATTATATATTCACATAATTGAATCTTAATTTACATATTGTATACACTCATAATTATTAATCAATATAACTTCAACCAAAAAAATAGTAATTATTCATCAATATAATATAACTAATGGTATACATTGCCCGAAGGGTATTCATAAGTGGCAAAGAGTTATAAAATCACACTTAAATAGGCAGGTCCAAGAGGAAGATATCCCGCTATAGGAGTATAACCTAATATAATGTGAAAACATCAAATACAATTAAAAGTAAAGTAGACTCGAAACTTAGACGGCTAAAATGATGCATTCGAAAACTCAAAACAACACGTCGAACTCATTTTTCCATTTTTATGTTCTTGATGATTGCATTGTTGGCTTGAAGGTAGGGGTAGACAAGTCAAACAATCTTACATCCCCATTATCGGCCAATGGAGTGTCGTGTCTCTTCTTTCTCTTTGAAGGAGATGATGAAGATTCTAAGGACTAACCTGTTAAAAAGTTACTAGTTTTTAATTTTTTCTACTAACATCAATGTCATTAAGGAGTTTGAGGCATGTGTTTCAACTTTTAAGGGCTGGAAAAAAGACTCAAGGAATAAATGGAATGACAAATAGATGAATATATAATCAAGTACTCAATTACAATATGCGCTACTATCAACTAAACCATTTTCTCACCATTAATTATGAGTATATAAATCGTTGCAAAATATCTCCCTTCTTAGAAATTTGAAAAACTCAAAAACTATGGCATGAGTATTTGATGTTGCTCCGCTTGATTCTAAGCAAAAGAATAATTTCTCTTCCACCACAATGCTCTAATTATTTTGGGAAAGTTCCAAGCTCTACTTTCTGCATATAGAAATGGATCTTAAGAAATTCAAGTATGAAGGAATATATAAAAGAGAAATTTAAATTCAAAAATTAATATACTACAAGGCACAAAAGATCAAACAAAAGAAGAAAAAGAAATGATTGAGGTAAGTGTGACCACTAACTTTTTGTTAAAAAAAAAGTGACGTTTTTTAAGTCATTGATCATCCACTTCCTAATAACTCAAGTAACGATAGCCTAGGTATCCTTGTGGTTGTCAATATCCCTAATAAGTTCATAAGGTTGACTCATCATGATATTAGGATAATGTATTGATATCACTAACAATGAAGAATGAAGAACATGAAACAATATACAATAACGAGGTTAATATATATAAGAATTACTATAATCATGGGGTCAAATATATTTCTTAAAAATTAAGCTTCTTGCAAATTAGTTTGAATTATGATTATGATAACTCCTAGATTTATGGGCTAAATTATTATTATCATAACTCACTTGAATCATGGGGGCTAGCTAATAATTTGTAAATATAAAGTATAAAATATTGATATTGAATTATAAAAGAGAGTGATAAATAATTATGATAAAATAATTATGCATGATAGCCAAAAGAGTCTGATAAATATAGATATTGGAATTTCTCATCCCCAGTTTACCCGCTCATAGTTCTTGCTCTATTAGTGCACTAGTTTCATTCGAGGGCGTGAAAGCGCCTTAGGGAGGAGTAGATTAACATTCCGATGCTTGAGAGATTGATTGAGAGTCATTTCTTTCCATTGATCGAATAGGTGAGAGTTTCGCTCTTCTTTATTTTATGGAAGAAAGAGGCTTTTAGTCCTTGTTATTGGTGTGTCAAAGTAAATGGTGTTAATATAAACGCACTATTTTCTATAAAAACAGTTGCTCACGAAACAACTTGTTAATATATATAAGCTGTTGGATATGATTAGTTTTGATGATGTCTTATATAGTTCCATTAGCTAGAGCAAAAGTTTGCATACTACATTTATCTTCTACTTTGACTAATTCTTATATTTAATGTAGATGTGAAGTTTAATACAATGAAGAACGATCAAGAATGGAGTTTGAAGATAGAAGAACTTGTTAAATATTATGAGAATATCAATATTCAAGTCTCTATGATCAAATACCATTTGGAACGGCTCAATTCGGAGTTAAAATAGGCAAGTTCAAGTTTCCGGATGAATAGTGGTTTGCTACAGTAATTTTGCATGAACAATGTCATGCTCAAGCATAAAAATGGCCATGCTCGAGCACAAAAATGGTCATGATCAAGCAGAGAACCATGCCATGCTCAAGCAACAACGTTTTTCAAATACTCTGTTTAGCTGCTTTCGTTTGCAACCTCGATAATTCGATCATATCTCCCAAACCAAAGATCGGATTGAAGTGAAACCAATTTTTTTATAAAACTAGACTCCCAATGAGTCATTTTGATATAAAATTCAAGCTCAAAGGAGTTGACATCAAGGAGCTATGATTTTTTGAAGTTGCAATAAAAATCAACATCACAATCCAGAATGAGCTTCAGTGTTTTGAGCATATCTCACAAATGACAAATCCAAATGAGCTAAAACTAGTGCCATTTGAAACTAGACTCACATACCTTTCCAAAAACATCAAGATCATGAAAAAATAAGATCAATTGAAGGAGATATGATGTTTTAAAGTTGACAGTCAGTTCATGATGCTGCAAAAAACACTGATCAAGAACAACCTCCAATCATCTGATGATAACGGATAAAGTACAATGAGTTTGGATCTCATTTTTCTTGCATTGGAAATAAGACTTGAAGATCTTTATGAGCATAGGTGGTTTGCCAAAATTGAAGCCATATCGAAGAAGCTATGCTCACTGGAAATTGACTATTGTGCTACTAATACTCTTGTTTCCTAAAAGTCTCTACATTCGGAAGTTGAGCTTTGTATTGGAGAGTATAATGCTTATTCATGTATGATCAGAAGCCTCAAAGATAGAAGTGTACTCGAGCAAAGCATTTGTGATGCCCAAGTATCATCGAGCTCAAAGCAAAGAAGTGGAAGTGGAAATGGACGAGTCATGCTCGAGTAGATGTTTTGGAGTGCCCGAACATCATTGAGCTAAACATGGAATTTGCAAAGTTGAAGAGTCACGCCCGAGCAACGTAAAAGGCATGCTCAAGCAGCACCACAAGATCAATCTGTCATCACCTTTGTATGACTTATGCCTGAGCAAGAAAATGCTCTGCCCAAGCAGCATGCTCGAGCAGGCACAATGTGTTGCTCGAGCAAGTATAATTCTAATTCATTTTTCCTCACTGACTCCACCATGCCAGAGTAGTATATCTGTGATGCCCGAGCATTGGCAACACTGGTTCACAAGGATGCCCGAGCATGAAAACTATGTTGCTCGAGCATCAACGATAATTCAAGTTTTAATAAGCCCCATTCAAGGTTTGCCCGAGCAAGCTCACTAAAGTGCTCAAGCACTATAGCTCCTTGTTGCCCGAGCATAAGACGATGATTTCCATCTACAATGTATTTACACCTCAATTTCCCGAGCATACAAACAAGGATGCTCTAGCATGATCATCCTGTTTTCAAAATCTCCGTCTTCGTAAATCCTAAATCATCGTGTGTGATTTCATTTCTACATATCATTACTCATTACTATTCCTAATTGCCTTTAATCAGTTTGCCAATGAGTTTCAGATGATTATATCATGGATTAACAACAAATTGTCATAAAGCAATTTGTGTGTCAGAAGCATTAAATGCTACGTCAGAAAACAGAGGAAAACTTCTGGGTCTAACAGATAGTTTGAACATTCCAACAAAAAGCTTGAATCTTTTCAATGGCTATTAATACAATACTCAAGACGGAGCATTAACGAAGTCAATGTTAAACATTTTATGATTAAAGTTGGATTAGAGCTTACAGGCAAAAAGCAACAAAAGCTTCAACGACTACTTCCAACTGATCTCCAATAGTCGAATGCTTGCAACGGTTGAAACACAATAACCTATAAATTGTGAAGTCTTCAAACCAGAAGGAGTGACGATTGATGAATGAATCGACGAAGCCAACAAAATGATTTTACTACTTTACCGTCGATAGTTCATACACTCTGTTTCTCAATGTTTATATAGTTTACACTAGAGAGTGAAATTATTTGTATTGTACTTCAGTGTTTATTCATCTCCTCTTCTAGAGAGAACATTTCTGATTATTAAATCATTGTAAGAATCTCAAGTCGTGGGACTTGGAGATTGGGTTATCGGTTTACAACTTGTAAGGGGGAGTGTATCCTAGTGAGAGATAACTTCGAGTATAAAGTGTGTAACTGATTGAAAGGTGTATCTCGGTGAGAGATTCAGCTTCACAAGTGCCTGGGTGAACTTGTGTGTTTGTATAGGCTTCTATTGTGCTCGGTTAAACAAGAGGATAGTGGATTGAAAATCTCAAGTGGAGCTTGGGGATTGGATGTAGGTTAAGGATTGGGCCGAACCGCATAAATCACGGTTGCATATTCTCTTCCCTTATCTCTTATATTTCTAGTATATGCTTATTCGAATATCTAACCGTTGATTTAAAAGACGAAAAGATTTTCAAAGTTTCGATTTTTTAATCTTCACCTAATTCACCCCCTCTTGGGTTCAAATGGTTCTTCATAAGCATTACTATTCATGAGGTCAACTATATTTCTTGGAAGTTAAGTTTCTTACAAATTTAGTTTGAATTATGATTATGATAACTTTTTGAATTATGGGCCAAATTTTTATTATTATAACTTCTTAAATCATGGGGCAACTAGTAATTTATGGATATAAAATATAGACATTGAATTATAAAAGAAAGCAATAATTATGATAGTTAAAAAGAGGGTGATAAATATATATATATATATATATATATATTGATATTTATTGGTGTCAAAATAAACAAAATACACTAAAAGCTTTAATATAAACACAACTATTTTTTTTTTTTATAACACGAGTTGCTCATAGAACAATTTGTAATGGGATTACTATGATCACTATAGAAGTATAGATAATAACTCTATGCCCTTGACCCAATTAGCGCTTAGCTAGCTTGATTTTTGCATAGTTGTTAAAAAAAACAAAACAAAAGATGCGCCTATTGGATGGACTACCAGAATTGGTAAAAAATAACGTGACATTGCATTTAAAAACTATTGAACAGACCATTTAAGAATAGCAATTGAAATAATATTCCTTTGTCACTATGATCACGCTACATATTATTTTCAATTTCACTTTAAAAAAAAGGATTAAAAAAAAACTCTCAATTTAAAAACTTGTTGTCTCGGTCCTTCCATATCAATCGTCTCCCTTTTCACACGAAGGTTCGGATGACCCAACCATTTCTGCCCTTGCAGTGGTGGCTGCCGTAGCCTATGGTGCCACCGCTTAACGGTGGCGTTAACGTCCAAAACCCTAACATCTTCTCCCAATTACTTCCAGCTTACCAGAAAGAATAATGATAAGAAACAGTTGTAAAATAGATGGATGCACTAAAACAAGAATTTTGCATGGGGTAAGGTTGGTTGAAAAGAAGGTCCATATTCGAATGTATTCAAGAAAAGGAAAAACACTACAATATCACCTCAAAAAATGGAGAATCGGGAAGAGAGGTTACCAAAGATATGAACAATGCTTTGGCATTGTCCCACACCATGAACATTAATTAGCCGAAAAACATTATTTTTCTCAATTGTTTACATTTCAATATATGGACTTGGTCATAAAAAAAAGGAACTGCAGCCCTACGTAATCCCTACGTAATATTTGACTTCTACATGCAACTAAGAAAAACATCTCTAGCCTTGTTATATAGTAGGGGCAATTGATGTTGACACTTGTAACACCATTAAATTACCACATGTTGAAATCCATTCTATCTATTGCATCTCTAAAATGAAATTTTTAAGTCCACCAATAAATAATTATATAATTCATATTGTTAAAAGAATATTTTTATGTGCCATTTTTACTAATAAAAAAGTGTTTATCTATTTTAACATCCAAATAAATTTTTTATTGAAAAGTACTTTTTAGGGAAATTAGAAAAAAGGACAGGGGAGAATAATATTTATGGGGATAGACTATAAAAATTATAATTATTTAGAAGGATAAATTATTAAAATATAAATTTAAAAATACTAAAATGTCCTTGATTAAACTTCCCGCATTCCCTCTTTCGTATCTCCCACATTCAATATTTTGAAGTAATTTGAATTCTATTTTCCAAAAAGTTGCAACTGCCAAATCATAATTTTTTTAACTTCAACTAACATCATAATCATATCATCATTATATCATTTAATTATTAATATAGACATTGACATTTATATCATTAAGTTTTTTTCCTGATTTATGCAAACTTATAAATCAAGAAAAAAACTTTATCAACAAAAAATAATGATAAACACATTTCATGTTTTATCAGTGTTAGTTGTGTCGGTTCTAATGACAAAAACAAAACATTATTAGATTGTGTGAAAAACTGAAACATCGTAATATATTAACAAAAATTGATATGTTGTCGATATATTAATTTAAAATTTATTACATGCTTACATTAATATTATGAGGCCATGGAAAATGAGTCATATTATTTGTAATTTATGGTTTTATAAATAGAAGGTTTGATTTGTTATCCCTTGCCATCGTTATGAAAAGATAACACCCGTGTTGCCAAACATGACCTTGTCGAGTTTAATTTTTTTAAAAAATATATATAACATTCTTTACATATATACTCTCTCCAAATCCTAATTATAGGAGCTATTTACCAGAATTTGGAAGGATTAAAGAAGAAAGTTAAATTAGTTAATTGTGTGTATTTTCCTAAAATACCTTTATCTATTAAGTTATTTTTGTAATCATTCCTTATTTATCGGGTTCATGAAGTCAATTACAAAACTATGCCCTGACCATTCACATGGAAACTAGAAAAATGGATTATCCATGTCCGGTATGCATTAAACACCTCAATCTTTTTATTTTATTCTTTTATGCTTTTTGAGTTAATATTTTTGTTTCTTTTTAGGGAAAATGACAGTCAAGTCCCAAGGACCATAAAAAATTACAAAAAATCCCAACAAAATTGATATTTTCCAACAATTTAAACCCGTATCAAGAGAGTATCTATTTAATTGGGTATAATACAAATACAAGTTTATTTTTTCATTGTTGGAAAAAAGATAAAGAAATTAATGTTTTATTAGGTTATTTTAGGGGGAGAAAATTAATCACTTTGGACGGATAGTTAAAAAAATATATTCTTAAAGGAATATTAAAATTATTTTATTTAAAAATAAAAAATAAAGTAGAATATCTCACTTGATAAAATATAAGCGTGTTGTTAAATTAATTATTGTGGAAGAAATATTAGTAGAGGTGATATGAGAAAAATATGACTAAAATTGCTCAAAATTATTTTATATAAATAAGTATAATTGAAGTGTATATGACATTAATGAGTTGTAAACATTATTTACTTTATAAAATATATAGGTGTATTATTAAATTATTATTGAGAAAGTATAAATAGGGGTATTAATTTCTCTTCAACCACAAGGCTCTAATTATTTTGGAAAAGTTCCAAGCTCTACTTTTTGCATATAGAAATGGATCTTAATAAATTCAAGTATGAAGGAATATATAAAAGAGAAATTTAAGTTAAAAAATTAATATACTACAAGGCACAAAAGATTAAACAAAAGAAGAAAAAGAAGTGATTGAGGTAAGTGTGACCACTAACTTTTCATAAAAGACGTCTTTTAGTCATCGATCGTCCACTTCTTGATAACTCGAGTAACGATAGCCTAGGTATCCTTATGATTGTCAATATTCCTAATAAGTTCATAAGGTTGACCTGCCATGATATTAGGATAATGTATTGATATCACTAACAATGAAGAATGAAGAACATGAAACAATATACAATAACGAGGTTAATATATATAAGAATTACTATAATCATGGGTCAAATATTTTTTGAAAATTAAGCTTCTTGCAAATTTAGTTTGAATTATGATTATGATAACTCTTAGATTTATGGGCTGAATTATTATTATCATAACTCCTTGAATCATAGGGGTTAGCTAATAATTTAAGATATAAAATACAAAATATACAAAATATTGATATTGAATTATAAAAGAGACGGATAAATAATTATGATAAAATAATTATGTATGATAGCCAAGAGAGTATGATAAATATGGATATTGGTATTTCTCATCCCCAATTTACCCGCTCATAGTTCTTGCTCTATCGATTACGGTTTTATTGGAGGACTTAAAAGCGCCTTAGGAGGAGGAGATTAACATTCCGACGCTTGAGAGATTGACTTAGGAGTCATTTCTTTCCATTGATCGAATAGGTGAGAGTTTTGCTCTTCTTTATTTTATGGAAGAAAGAGGCTTTCAGTTCCTGTTATTGGTGTGTCAAAGTAAATGTTAATATAAACACACTATTTTCTATAAAAACGGTTGCTCACGAAACAACTCGTTAATATAATATATAAGCATTACTATTCATGAGGTCAACTATATTTCTTGGAAGTTAAGTTTCTTATAGATATATATGATTATGATAACTTTTTGATTTATGGGCTAAATTTTTATTATTATAACTTCTTAAATCATGGGGGCAACTAATAATTTATGGATATAAAATATCTCGACATTGAACTATAAAAGAAAACAATAAATAATTATGATAGTTAAAAAAGGGTGATAAATATAGATATTGATATTTATTGTGTCAAAATAAACAAAATACATTAACAATTTTAATATAAACACATCTTTTTTTAAAAAAAAAAATAAAACAGTTGCTCATAGAACCATCTTTAACGGTATTACTACCGTAGGGCGGACCCAAGAATTTATGGGAGGGGGCACCATTGGGGATGCGGGGGGCTGCCCTCGAAATTTTTTTTTTACAGTAAAGCTGTAAATGTATTAAAAAATAAAACAATATAAAGGAAAAAACAAGACTAAGTACAATTAAAAATAGTAAGGCTGGACACCATATATTTTAATAATAAAAGTATATTACAATAAAAACAATTACAATGTCATCATTCTAGGCCTTATTTTTTGGAACTCCATCATAATTGCCTCATTATCAATACTATCAAATATATCTTTTTCAAAATGAGATATATAGGCCGAACATGAAGAGCACCACCACTCACTATACAAGTCAAACCCCAAGCAAAGATAATTGGAATGATAAAATTTGAAAGTCCTTAAGAAAAGTATAATTTAATAAAAGGGTAATAAGCTTGCACAACGTTGATGACAACTATAATATCTAATAAAAAGTATCAACTCATCAAGTGTCTCCGTAGTGCGGTGGATTAGTAACAATTCAAGTGGTTATCAAGAGTACTTTAGGAATTACATCCTCTAGGGACAAGGAAAACAATCAGTTTTGTTACATAGGTATTCTTTACATAAGAGCTAAAAGCATAGCATACTGATAAATAAAGTTGAGACACCTATAATATTATGAAGTAATAAAAATTTGAGTAGTCTGATCTGAATATTTTCTCACCCCACAGGATATTATGGCCACCGTGAGTATCACATGATAGAAGGGCTTTTTAAAAAAAAAAAAAAATTTAAAAAATTAAAAAATATATTTTTTTTTAAAAAAAGGAAATTTTAGGGGGGCACGTGCCCCCTTCCTTATTACCTCGCGTCCTCCTCGATTACTACGATCACCGGATAATAACTCTACGCCCTTGACCCAACTAGCGCTTAGCTAGCTTGATTTTTGCATAGTTGTGGGGGAAAAAAGAAACAAATGCGCATGTAATTGCACTTAAAAACTATTGGATGGACTACCAGAATTGGTAAAAACATAACGTTTACCAGACATTGCACTTAAAAACTATTGAATAGACCATTTAGGAATAGCAATTGAAATAATATTCCCTTGTCACTAAGATCACGCTACATATTATTTTCAATTTCACTTAAAAAAAAAAAAGGATTAAAAAAAAAACTATCAATTTAAAAACTTGTTGTCCCGGTCATTCCATATCAATCGTCTCCTTTTTCACGCGAAGGTCCAGATGACCCAACGATTTCCGTCCTAACGGTGGTGGCTGCCGTAGCCTATGACGCCACCACTTAATGGTGGCGTTAACTTCCAAAACCCTAACATCTTCTCCCAATTAGTTCCAACTTACCAGAAAGATCGAATAATGATAAAAAAAACAGTTGTAAAATAGATGGATGCACTAAAACAAGAATTTAGCATGGGTAAGGTTGGTTGAAAAGAAGGTCCATATCAGAATGTATTCCGAAAAAAAACATTGTAATATCATCTCCAAAAAATGGAGAACGGAGAAGAGAGGTTACCAGCATATGAACAATGCTTTGTCATTGTCCCCACAACATGACCATTAGTTAGCCAGAAACATTATTTTTCTCAATTGTTGGTTCACATTTCAATATATGGATACCATTCCTTTTTATTAGTCAGGTACGTATTATAAGGAGTATCTTGGTCATAAAAAGGAACTACGGCCATACGTAATATTTGACTTCTACATGCAACTAAGAAAAACATCCTCTAGCCTTGTTATATGGTAGGTGCAATTGATTTTGATACCTGTAACACCATTAAATTACCACATGTTGAAATCCATTCCATCTAATGCATCTTTAAAATGAAATTTTTAAGTCCACCAATAAATAATTATATAATTCATATTGTTAAAGAAATATTTTTATGTGCCATTTTTACTAATAAAAAAGTGTTTACCTATTTTAACATCCAAATATTTTTTTATGTATTTAAAAGTACTTTTTAGGGGAAATTAGAAAAAAGGACAAGGGAGAATAATATTTATGGGGAAAGACCTGTAAAAATTATAATTATTTAGAAGGATAAATTATTAAAATATAAATTTAAAAATACTAAAATGCCATTGATTAAACTTCCTACATTCTCTCTTTCTCTTTCAATATCTCCCACATTCAATATTTTAAAAGTAATTTGAATTCTATTTTCCAAAAGTTACTACCGCCAAATCATAATTTTTTTAACTTCAACTAACATCATAATCATATCATCATTAATTTAATAATGTTTCAATTTTTCACACAACCATCGACAATGATCCCTAGACTTCTTGGAAGAAAGAATACCACACGAATAGGACCCCAACACAAAAGTGTGCTAGCACCTAGCACACTTCCAACGTCTTTCTCTATATCCCGCTCTAAGGTTTTCTCTTTTCAAGAAGATAATGGTTTCTTAGGATTAGGTTAAAGATAGGAGGAGCAAGATCATTGGAACCTTGCCTGATGCATTTTCCTCTCTAAACCTTTGGTAAAGACCGACATTTAGAGAGTATAAGGATCTTATTTTTCTCTTAAAAAATGTGCAGCCAAGGCACACAAAAAATCAACTTTATAAGAGTCTAACCCTAATTTAAGTGCTTACAAGAAAGCTCAATCCAAGTTTGAATTGGAAATTTCAAATCATAATGAATTAAATTCATATATTGATTGATTGATTGAATTTAAGATGATGAATCACATTCATATCTTAATTGATTGATTGCATCAATAATTTAAGATGATGGATCACATTTATTTCTTAATTGAATTTAAGATCACATTTATACATTAAATTCTTAATTTTCTAATCTTAGTTTAATTTAATTAAATTTAGAAATTCATATTAGTTTTAAATATAAAATGTGAGAGAAAATATAGGAGGTTTGAATATGGGCAACTTAATATTTTAAAATTTTTACTTTATTGATTGGTCCTAAATAAATATAACTTTTACGTCATTCCAACAAATATTATCTGTTATAGTTCTCCATTTTAATTTTTCCTACCCAGCAAATATTATCTGTTATAGTCCTCCATTTTAATTTTTCCTACTTTTTAAATAGTGTATTCAAATATGAAATAGTTTTAATTTGTAATTAAAATATTTTTTTTAAAAAAAAAAATACAAAAAATCTTTTGTTTTTTGAAAGCCCATCAGGCCTTGTCACCAAGATCACGCGACATATTATTTTCAATTTTCCTTCAAAATAAAAAAGATTAAAAAAGGGTTCTAAGCCCAACTTTTCCTTAAAATTTCTTTATATAAGAAAAAAAAATTAAAAAAAAAAAACTCTCAATTTAAAAACTTGTTGTCCCAGTCATTCCGCATCAATCATCTCCTTTTTCCCGCGAATGTCCGGACGACCCAACCGTTTCCGCTCTCGCGGCGGCGGTTGCCCTCCACCGCCTGTGTCACCACCGTTCGGTGGCGTTAACTTCCAAAACCTAACATCTTCTCACAAGCAGTACCAACTTACCCAACTCACGCAAACCCCAGCATCTTCTCCCAAACCATCCCTTACTCATCTCACCCTCAAGTTCAAAACCATGGTTTCCACTTCCAAAACCCTATTGGAAACCAAAACCCTATTTGGCCTTTCCAGCAAAACCCTGCTTTGCCTGTTCAAAACGTATGTGGTTTTCCTCCTCAGCAGTTGCCTTCTAGTTCGGTACAAACGCCAAGTTCTTCTGTGAATCCCAAAGAACTTATGGAGAAGATTGACCATGCTGTTGTTAAGGCTCGTGATGATCTTCTTAAGGCTGGGGAGTCTGTCTCTTCTTGGAAGGTGTCTCAGAAAGCATTGCTGATGCTCCAAGTTGATTCATGGGGAACCTTGGGGATCAAAATGCAGCAAGTTCCGTCTCTTCACCACTTAATGATGATTGAAGGGAAGGTATAATAATTACTTTAAACTCACTATATATTTTTTTTTTTTTTGGAAATATTGTAATGCCTTCTTATAAGGAAGTTACTGTTTGTTTGAAACAACATTAACTTTGAAATTGAAACCACTGAAACTGAAAGTCATTGTGCCGACTCCCAATGCTTTAAACCTAGTCATGCCTACTGCAAGATAAGTAGTCTAGAATATAGGAGGATTAGTCGGTGGAATTAGTCCTGAGCAGAAACAACATTTTTAGGTTATGGTGCATCACTCTGGAGTATTCCCAGGTGCGTCCAGTATATTAAAGTATTTTGTATGTATCCAGCAGCACCTGCAAAATTTTCAGGCGTATCCACCACTTAAAGTTTTGATGCATCCAGCACCCTAATGTAATTTTTCAGGTGTCTCTAGCCCCTTAATTATTTTTTGTGCACCTAGCACCAAGGCAAAAAAATAAATTAGGGTGTTGGGTGCATTTAGAAAAATACTTTAAAATGGGGATACACAACTAAATACTTTGGGATGCTAGAGGCACCTGAGAAAATAGTTCAGGTGCTGGATGCACCTTAACCCTTTATTTTATGATGTTTCCCTAGTCAAATCTCCCCATCCATTTTACATTTTAAATTGTTTTACACTTGTAGAGTATGCAATATTGGAAATTTTCGCTCTTTAGTGAGATATAATTTTTCTCCACTTCTGAATGTTAACAGTGGGTGAAAATTAACTTCTGATCAGATGATTTTCCCCTGTGCTCAACTGCTGTTGAAGTTTACAATGAGAAATTTTTTTTCTGATTTCTTTTATTTGTCACAGATAAATGCATTTATCCATTGCTTTGTTGGGGTTCAAAGAATCACTTCATTATATGATTTGGAAGTGGCAATTTGCAAGCACGAGGGTGTTGATGATTTTGAAGCACTTGGGTTGGGACCTTTTTTACAGCATCCTCTGGTGATGCATTACTTCTCAGTTCCTTCCCTTGTTACTGAGGTGTTTAAGATAACTAGCAAGGAGATAATATACTTCCTTATTGAGTTATTAGATGCTTCTGAAAGAAAAGAAATAAGGGTTGAAGAGTTTTGGATTTTATTGCAAAGAAAAAATTAGTCAAATCCAGGGAATTGCTTGGAATTCGAGTTCAGAACTTTGGGTATGTTCTCATATTTGTACATTTTAATAAAATATATTGTCTATTGATGTATAAATTTGAAGTTTTGTGCAACTATGATTAGATAAGCTTCCTTATTAAATTTCTTGGCAGAAAAGAGAGAAGATTTGGTTCTGAATTAATATTCTTAAGGGAGATGCATTCAATATAACAAATTCAACTGTGAACATGAATGATGCGTGATTTAGGCACTGTTTAGTATGTAGGATTGTGCATGTGTACACAGAGAGAGTGGAACAGTGGGGTGGAGGAGGGATATTGTCCTAGAATTGCTTGAAGAATATCTAGGAAGCTTTCTTCCATTATTTACTGCTCCTGATTTCTCCACAATCCTCTAGATTCAATTTATTTGGTTTTTAATCTCCTTTTTTTTTTTTTTTATATTATACCATACTTGAAGCAGTTGGATGAACTGGGTTTTTAACTACTTTTAACATTTTGCTAATTAAAAAGTTTAACCCCTTTTTTAAAAGTTGTGGCTGAATGCATTATTCGATTTTCTCACTTCTTTTGGCTCCAAAGAAAAATTTCTTACAGCGCATATTGAAATGCTGTACTTTTAGTATGTAGGCAGAAGATAATTCTTCTTATTGTCTGGATGTTCTTATTCTGTTTCTTTTTTTTTTTTTGGGGGGGGGGGGTGTTTATCCATAACAGAAGTAATTATACCAGGATAGGCTTTCTGATCTAATTTGCTCATTTTATTATCTTAGTATGTATATATCTGCCATACGGGAAGCTAGGAATTCAGAGCAATCCACCTTAAAAAAATGCTTGAAGACGTCAAGATTGAAAAGTGGAGGCAGGAAGAAGCGTCCACTTTTTTCCTCATTGAAGAAGCAGCTAGATGAACGTTTCAGTACCATTTCTCAGCGTGTTGAGACATTTTCTTCTGCAGAAAAGGATTTTAGTGGCACGCACATAAGATTTACATCTAGCTCAGAAGATGATGGTAGTGATGGTTCTTCAGATGAAGGTCAAAATAATAATGCTGTTGTAGGTAGTCAGTTAAGTTCATCATCATCACAACTTGGAAAAGATGCAGATAGAGTTAGTAGCTGCCCTTACCCATCTGCTACTGAGGAGATGAAACGGCTTGGGTTGCAAGGTGATAGGCCAGGGCATTCTCCCGTTCATGCCAACCTTAGGAAAGGAGCTACTGAATCACCCAAAAAGAAAAGAAAATCTGAAAACGTAACCAGTAAAAAATCTACTCCTTCTGAGTTGGTCAAGAGACAAAAGAGAGTTGATGCAATTTCACTGGAGAGTGAGGACAATGCCAAGGTGGTAAGCAACACTAATAACAATTTTTCAATTACTGAAGAATCTTTGCAGATGTTTGTCACAACGTGGAAGGAAGCATGTTTGGGGCAAAATGTCTCTGAGGTAGACTCATATCTTGATAATCTTGAAAGGCGTATCCTCAGTAGCTTTGTGATGCCTTGGATATAAAAGTACCTTGTTTCTGAACATTTCTTGTACTCTTCACTATTTGCTCACGTCTCAATCTTGATTAAACTAACATTTGGGTGGTTCTTGTAGTCTTTAGTCTCTCCCAAAACCAACAAACTTGTTGCACTTTACTGTTTTTGGCATCCTTGGATCACATGAAAAAAGGACTTATGTGCTGAGTCTATTATTTTTGAGGACCAACTCATGCACGTTCTAATTTTTGTGAACTAGAATCAAATCGGCCTAATAATTCTGAGATCTAGCTTATTTGTTTACACCTCATGTATTAATCATCATAGAGACATTTTAATTATAATTATTAATATTAATGTGTTCCAGGTGTGCAAGATTAGTATATTAACTTGTCAATATGGATTTTGTCTTCCCAAAATGAAAAGTAAAAGATCAGGTTGAAGAGATAGAAAATCTATGATGAAAATGTACTTTTTAGTCAATATGGTTACAATGTATTTTTGTTTTTCCCGCATTTCGCTTGTTTCCCCTGTTTCGGTGCCATGCTGATTTTTCTGCAGAGTATTCAGATTATAGCCCTTTACTAGGGCCCAGATAGGCTGATGCAGTAAAGTAAATTTTTATTGACAATTATTAAATTTATTTACATTTTTTTTCTCAAAAATTATTTTCAATGGAGAGAGGGAGAGAGAGAGAGAGAGAGAGAGAGAACTGCAAAGACAGAGGATAAGAAATCCTACAATAAATTATTATTCTTTTGCTATTTTTTGTTATGCCACTAGTAGTCGTAAAACTTTTTTATGCTTGTTTTTAACAATGATGAACAATACATTTTCAATGTAGGTATTGGAGAGGATGCTTCAATTTTATGGAATAGAGTCTTCATGGAGAAAGAAGATGTTTAGAAAGAAGATGTTTTCATCTTATCCTCTAGTTGGGCTACTAAATGTTGCTGTAAGCTTCCTTTTGTCAATCATATCGCAGTACAGTTCCTCATGTAATTTAATGTTGTTTCTTATATGGTTGGTCAAATTTCTTATCCCAAGATATATCAATTTTGTCCTGCTTTTTTCACCTGTTTGAGGACTTTCTGTGTGGTGGTAAGATTAGGATAAGTGTGGATTGTACTTTTTTCGCTTAGTGCCAAAAAGGATAATCTCTTGGAGTTAAGGATTATAGGCCATTTAGTGTATTTGTGGAATAGTGTGTACAAGCTCTTAACTGAGTTGCTTCTGTTTTTTTAATGTATTGTTGTTGCCTTGCTTTTGAATCATCTCATATCATCGAAGTGAATTTATTTTGGGCAGGCAGATTCTGGTTCTGCTTAGGTAGACAGTGAAGTCGTAGAAAATGTTAGGAGAAGGAAATTTACGGTTTGGTCTTTATGCTATCATTGAGAAGCTCTATGACCCTCCATGCTCTTTTAATGAAAAGATGTTGGTACAAGGTGTTATATTTTCTACTGCTTATGCTGCAATTTTGTATGGGAAGTCAAATTCATGTAGAGTGGTTATGAGAGCTTTCGGTAAAGGAGTCTCCTAGATCTTTTTGGTTCCTCACTTGTGGATGATAATGTTCCATTTTAGAGCAAGCTCTGGGTAAATTTGTGGATATTCTCTTTTATTCTTCAGACAAGATTGGGTTGCCACTCAACAGACACTAATTCCTTGCCTTCTCCTTCTGGTCCCCATACTATATTCTTTTCCCTACCCTTCCTTCTCTTACCTCTGATGGCTAGAGGTAGTTACACTCCTCTATGACCTTTTTTACCTCTCAACTGACAACCAGGCCCAGTTCCCCTTCTCTCCCTTCTAGCAGATGCTTTGATGGGCATATTCCCTTATGGCTAGAAGCTGTATTCTTCTGCTAAAGGTTATCCTCTGCCTCTGGCAGCATATCCTCATTTTAATTCCATATTTTGAGCTTGCTCCATCATTGTATCTGTTGAAAATGACTAATTGTTTCTCCAAGACTATCTCCCACCCGTTGAGTATCTTATGTGGTAGGATGATTTTCTTTTGTGTTTTCTTTAGGTGGTCTCTATTGTGCTGTGCACTTTGTTTTACCACCTTTGTTGGGTGTGCGGATAGGTTCAGTGGAAATGTTTCATGCTTATCTGGTCCTGTCTTCCTCAAGTGTCTTTCTGTCTACAAAATATTTCTTGTTTCTTCCCCCAAGGGAAAAAAGGGTCAACCGATGGTATTTCCAGTTTGGTTTCTAATCCTTTATTACCTATGTTACTTAGTTTGATGAATTTTGGGCTGGTAAATGCTGGGTCCATATAAGGCCCAATAACTAGCAGCCCCAGCTATCTCTGTTTCTTTAATATTTTCACTTTGTTTTAGGACTCTTTTTTGTTATGCTCTTACATGATATATTGTTGGAGTGCTTTTTTAATTGAGAGTTCTTTTCATATATTGCTCTTTGGTCAATTGCCTTTAAATTTATTGTTCTCTGTTTCTGTCTGATTTGAGCAATGGATTTGTATTATGCTGAATAAACAAACGTTCAGCTGTGCAATATTTATTATTTTTATGTTTAGTTGTTAGAGAGGACATAGTATTGTTTAGTTCTGTATGGTATTCTTTTCTCATAAATGTGCCTCTTCATGGAAATGAAATTTATGTTACACTATTGTTTATGTTTTCGTTTGATTTTATATTCTACTGGTTAATGTGGTTGTCTTATAATCAATGGCTCAAATATTTCTCCTTATAGGTATTTTTTTGATAGCTTTGCCATTGATCAATAAGATTCTTTTCACCTTATCACGCTGCAGGTTTACTCCATTAAATCTGGATTATGGAATAGCATGTATGATTCCTTTCAAGCTATTGGCAATAGCGAACTAGATAACTCTCATGGCAACAAGGATTCTGAATATGAGACCATTGATATTGGACCAAGCAACAAAATTGTACCAGTTATAACAAAGAACAACACAGAGAATATAAATTGTGAGTTTTAACCTTCAAAACAGGCTTTGGCTGAATAATTTTGTCTTGGTCTTTTACAAATTTGCCAAGATTTTGTCTTTGCTATGTTATTTTCTTTTTGAAAAAAGAATGAAAATGAGAAGAAAAAAAAAAGTGATAGAAAATCAATTCAATGGCCAAAAAAAAAAATTCCTATCATTACATATGCAGCTGACATGAAAATCTTTGAAAAACCAAAAAGCTGATGTAGACCCCTATATTTGGGAGAACCTGACCAGCTGCTTTTGAAATCTCTTCTATCCCTTGTAGCTATATGCTAGATATTAATAAAAATGACGGGAGTCTTTGAATTAATAGCTTGAGCTCAAGTGCCTTTTGACAATTGCCTATGGGGGCTATACTACTATGGATGACGGTAGACTTCTGAATAATTTCACACCTCTTTGAACTTTGTTTCATTTATTATTTGTTTCTCAATTTAGAGGCTTATATAGAAGGAAGATTCCTAGATATTAATAAAAATGATGGTAGGCCTTCAATTAATAGCTTGAGCTCGAGTGCCTTTTGACAACTGCCTCTGGGCTATACAACTTTGTGTGACAGTAGACTTCTGAATTATTTAACACCTTTTTGGACTTTGTTTCATTTATTATTTGTTTCTTGATTTAGAGGCTTTTATAGAAGGATTTTTTTGGGGCTTTAAAAGAGATGAGCATGATTTTTCATGACTTGTATACTACTGTTCTTCCTCTTTATGTCTCCACCTGTAATAGAAAGTTGTGTTCACAATTATCTCGGCTTGTGAAAAGTTTTAGCTAATTTGACAGGCTATTCTTCTGAAGACATCATTGGAAAAATTGAAGCCTATTTTGACATTGATAGTGATGTACATAAATATAGTCATTCATCTGTAGAAAATAAAATTACATTGTTGAGGAAACTTCAAAGCTGTGAAAGTTGGGTGACACAGCAGCTTTGTGTACAGAACTTTGGTTCTCTTGGTCACGGGGATTTCTTATTCTTCCTTGACAAGTATGTTTCTCAGCTACCTCATGAGCTGCTCAATTGGTTAACTGGTGCCACATGTGAAAAATCCTCCTTGGAGGCCTGTATGCCATCAAATCATTTGGCTACTCTAGTGTTACAAGCTCTTTCTAGTTTGTGGGAGAATCAAACCGTAATCAAACATATGATTTACTTACTCCTCATGAAGCAGTTTCCAACAATTGGTTTTGAACTTATGGGAAATAATTCTTTGGAAGATTTTCTAGATGGTTTGGGAAAGCATGAAGCCAGTGTAACATCAAAATATGTTCTATTTTCTGCAACAATGATAGAAAAGTGCCATTTCCCAGATTCAATAAGCCATGGAGATGATCATTGGTTTGAACCTACTACTGATAGGGTTCATATGGGCCAGAAATTAAAAAGCTCTGGAACTGTTACATCTAGAAATGCATTTGAAATTTTACTTCGGGCACCAATGTTGTCTGACTTAAGCAAGTGGTCTCATTGGGATCTTATGTTTGCTCCTTCTCTTGGCTCTATTATATCATGGTTGTTAGAAGTAAACACCAAGGAGTTGTTGTGTTTAGTGGCCAAAGATGGAAAAGTGTTGCGTTTAGATCCCTCTGCTTCTTTGGACTCTTTCCTTGAGGCTGCAGTTCAAGGATATTCTTTTCAAACAGCGGTGAATTTGATATCTTTGTTCTGTCTATTTGGGGGAGAGAAGTATGTTCCATTGTCACTTCTAAAATGCCATGCTCATCAGGCGTTTGAAGTCATGTTGAGAAACACTATGGAAAATATGGAAGTCAGTGATGGCAAGCATTCTCTGCTGCCTGGGGAAGCATTAAGTAATATGACAAATTTTGCTGACATTTCAACGACTAATATGAGAAGTGAGTTGTGCAAACATATACAAAAAATGAATAAGGCAGTGCCAATCCTATCAAGGTTTGTCCTTGATTGTGTTGGTTGCCTACCTGCTGAATTTCAAAAGTTTTGCTGCTGATGTGTTGCTTTCGGGAATGCAATCTGTTTTCAAGGAAGCTGCTTCTGCTATTTTACATGAATGCAACAAGAAGGACGAACGTCTCATGCTTCATGAAGTAGGACTGTCTCTAGGTGTTTTGGAATGGATTAATGATTATCATGCATTTATTTCAAGCGACAGTTATAACCCGCTTTGTGCTGGTGATTCATGCTTGGATGCTGGTAAAATTAATGCAAGCATAGGCCAGAAGATTGACCAAAATATTGAAAATAAATTTCCTGTGCCTGAAGAAAATACTTTTGAATCATCCACGGCAAGTGGGTATACCAAAGTCTGTAGTGAAATAAGTCAAACAGGAAAATCCAATTTTGATGAACCTGTTTATGATGGCCTGCAAGATGAATCCAGGCTTGTTGAAGAAAAGAATGCATCTTTGGTCATTGAATCTATTAGGCAGGATGAATTTGGTCTTGATCCTAGTCTTTCTGATACTGAAAGCAACATGTTGAGGAAGCAGCATGCTCGGTTGGGAAGAGCACTTCATTGTCTTTCACAAGAGCTGTATTCTCAAGATTCACATTTTATTCTTGAACTGGTGAGTATAGTGTTTTTCTTCTTGTTCTCTGCTTATATTCAATGAAGACTTCTCATTTGTGAACTTTTATGGTTTATCTTGGTAAATTAGTAACTTGTGCTTCAGGATGTTCCTTTGGGTGAAGCATAGATATGTTGATGAGGTGTGTTTTACAATGGGAAGGAGTAAATACGAATTTAGTTGCAAATTGTCAAATTCCGTAGAACTTCTGTAATGTATTAATAAACATCAAAATAAAAGAATTTCCGAAACAATTGAGATCTGTACATGGCATCAATCCATTCTCGTTGTGTGTCAATTGTAACCATATGTTCTATTTAAATTTCAGCCCTCTCTTGGCAATTCCTGTACTCTCTAAAATCCTCAATTTAAAGTTTAATCCATCCAGGATCCCATCCTTTTCCACCTCCAAAGCTTTTCTGTCTGTCCATCTCTCTCTCTGCATTTAAGTATAAAGAAGAATGTTTGGAAGCGAATGTTTTGGAATAAAAGAGAATGCTATAAGATCTCTTTATAAAAATGCATACAATTGTTATTGATTTGTAGAATTAGAAACTCCTCTTCGTGCCAGAAAATTTTGATTCAGCTTTTTGTCTCTCCAAAGCCGCTTCTGTCTTTCATCTTTATGAGCACACAATTTTTCCAGTTTCAAGAATCATGCTCAAAATCTTCTCGACAATAACTTGAAAATTTAGAAGTTCCTCTGCTTTAGTTTGTCCACGGCTAAAATTGATGATCTAAAAGAATGGCAAGCTGATACTATTATTAGTGGTGTCTAATACCACCAAAAGAAAAAAAAAATCATATAACATGGATCTGAAATGGCACTCAGTTTTGCATTAGTTATATTTAAAGTAACAGCAGGTGGTGATAACAAATAGGAAAACATTTTTATTTAATTTCATAACATTATGCACCCCACCTTGTGGGATAAGGCTTCTTGTTGTTGTTGTTGTTGTTCATAACATTATGTTATTGAGCAGTTTCTGAGAATAAGTCTTGTTATTATTTATGGAATAGGCTGAAGAACCTTATAGGACTTTTAACAATCTCATTCTAATCTGAAAAGGGAAGGGATTTTGAGATGGTCATACGATAATAATAGAATGTTACATCTTTAATAAAACAATAAATGAATATTACATCTTTAATAAAACAATAAATGAATATGATGACAAAATTAGCTAATTAAATAAAGTTGCATCTCACTAACACCCCCTCAAGAGGGAGAATAGATGCTTATCATTCCTAACTTGCAATTCAATTCTTCAAGTGCTGTCCCTGTAACTATCTAGGTGAGGTAATCTGCAACTTGTTTGCCGGTGGTTACATGCATCATGTCAATTCATCTTTAGTTTATCTTCTCATTTATATAGGGGCGATCTGTTTCCACAAGTTGGGTCTATTATGGTGTATAGGAATTTTAGCAATGCCAATAGCTGCCAAGTTTTGCATAATACTTTTTTTTTGGAGATTAAATACGTTTTTTTTTTTTTGTTCAGTCAACACCTTTTTAATCCACTTTCCTACACATACGCCTAGTGCTAGAACTAATCTATTACAAAGATTATGAATGGATACAATAAATTCTTCCTTGGATGTTTTATGAGGTAGGGACCTTTGTTAACCCTTCTCCTTTGGGTGAGGATTGGACTCTCCTTCACACCTCTAAATCTCATACTAAGTCTTCTATTTATAGAGCCTAGTGGTTTAACCAAGTAATACAATTTAACTCTCCAACACTAGCCTTAACTGATTTTCTGAAAAAATTTATCTATATAAATCTCCAAGCAACAAGGTTTCTCTACACATGGGTGTAGTATCTTATTGTGGAAATTTTTGTCTGTGATTGAACCTGCCCAATCATCATTTTTTGTGTACTTTAACTCCTAACCTTCCTTTCTCATAGAACACGATCATGCTTTGTCTCATGTTATTGATAAACATTTCCTATTCAATTGTTTATTTTAGACTTGTATTCTGAATATGCTTGTGACCAAGACATAAATTATTTTTGAGGAGTATGGTATATATCTCTGGTTTTAACTTTCACTTTGCATTGTTTATGAATGGTTTGATTACAATAAAGTTATTCATTTCTAACTTAATTCTGAGTGTTGAAAATTCAGTTTATTGTGCTGGTATCTGCTGGTTAATATTCTGTTCATTGATCTAATTATTTCTCATGTTGGCTCAGGTTCAGAATGCAGATGATAATAATTATCCAGACAACATGGAACCAACACTGACGTTTATTCTTCGAGATTCTGGTATTATTGTTATGAATAATGAGCAAGGTTTCTCTGCAGAAAATATGAGAGCACTTTGTGATGTTGGAAATTCAACAAAGAAAGGGTCTAATGCTGGGTATATAGGACAGAAAGGCATCGGTTTCAAGTCTGTTTTCCGAGTATGTTAAAAAATGTTTCATTTTATTGAACTTGTCTAAATATTAATATGCCAATTCAAATACGAATGCATGGAAACCAAACTATCCAAAATGATATTTTGATGTTGCTGAAGGAGTAGAATTACTTCACCCTTTATTTCATAAACTATACTTTTCCCTCAACTATGCAACTCTTTGTAATTTTTAACTGATCTTTTCTTTTCTTTTTCTTTTTCTTTTTCTTTTTCTTTTTTTTTTTTTAACAAAAAAAAAAAAAAAAAAAATCAGGTAGTTTTTTGCTTCTTTTCTACCATTTAGTTACTAATTGGTCTTGTCTGTTGTTTTCTTCCCTGTCAAGTTCTGGGAATGGTTTTGTGGTTTGCTTGCATCGTTTACCACCTGTTGGCTAATCATTAGTAATGCATCAGCATTGTTATGTCTGGTGCAAAGATCATGGTTCAGAAAGAGACCAAAGACAAGTCCTCTAGTAGTATAGTATGGACATTCTCAATCCGAGTATATTCACCTTGCATGAATTGAGATTTTGTTTAAAGCAATTAACCATATTACTATTACTATTACTAATACTGTATCTTTCTAAGACATTATATATGCCAAAAGTTGTATATTGAGGGGTTTGTTACTGTTATCATTTGTAAGGACATCTATTAACTTTGAAATTTGAGCCCCACACTAGATTATTATGGTCATGTCACCTTATGTTGGCTTGCATTACTGGTTGTGTCAAGATTTATGCTAGTATTTTCGTTTGGTTTATCCTTTTCAGAATGCTCTATTCTTTTACCCTAATTTACCTTCTATTCAACTTGTTCTCTTATTTCCATATTGCATAGTGTTGCTTGTTAGGCTGTCACAAGTATTAACTGACTTTGTTTCTCATGTGAGATGTATTCATTTTCTTGGGTAAATGTAAAGGCTGTGTGTAGTGGTTGTTGGAAGCAAGAGAATACGTCCCTTTCCAGTGCATGGTCATGTTCTGCTGACAATTTGTCTCACTTTGACTGGTTTCACTGCAGGTTACAGATGCTCCAGAGATTCACTCTAATGGATTTCATGTCAAGTTTGACATCAGTGAAGGCCAGATTGGCTTTGTTTTGCCTACAGTAATACCGCCTTGTGACATTGATCTGTTCAGTAGGATGGCATGTACTGATATGGATTCATTTGATGCTAATCATTGGAAAACATGTATTGTACTTCCATTCAGGTCTCATCTCTCTGAAGGAAGTATCATGAATAGCATTATGTCTATGTTTTCTGATCTTCATCCTTCATTGTTATTATTCCTTCACTGCCTAAAGTGTCTCAAGTTAAGAAACTTTCTCAATGATACATTTATTGATATGAGAAAAGAGATTGTAGGAGATGGTATCGTTAGGGTTTTGTATGGGAAAGAAAAAATGACGTGGTTTGTAGTACCTCAGAAGTTGCAGGTACCTCAGAAGTTGCTGGCAAATTCTCTTCGTTTGGATGTGCAAACAACTGAAATCTCTTTGGCGTTTACTCTGCAGGAATCAGATAATAGTTACAGTCCATGTTTGGATCAGCAGCCAGTTTTTGCATTTCTCCCTTTAAGAACATATGGCTTGAAATTTATTCTTCAAGGTGATTTTGTTCTACCCTCATCGAGAGAGGAAGTTGATGGAGATAGTCCCTGGAATCAGTGGTTATTGTCGGAGTACCCTAGCTTGTTTGTCAGAGCACAAAGAGAGTTTTGTGGACTTCCTTGTTTCAGGAGCAATTTAGGAAAAGCATTGTCTGCTTTCATGAGTTTTGTTCCTCTAGTTGGGGAAGTGCATGGTTTTTTCTTCAGTCTTCCCCGTTTGATGATTAATAATCTACGTTTGGCAAACTGCTTACTTGTGGACAGTGGCAACAATCAATGGGCCCCTCCATGCAAGGTCCTTAGAGGTTGGACTGAACAAGTGCGCAGTCTTCTTACTGATGAATTACTTTATGAATATCTTGGACTGAGATACTTGGATAAAGATGTAGAATTATCTGATGCACTATCTAAGGCACTAGGCATTAAGGAGTTTGGAGTGAACATTCTTGTAGAAGTGATGTCAAAGATATGTTGCAGAAGTAGTGGGATAATATCAATGGGTATGAGTTGGTTGGCTTCTTTTCTTAATATGATCCAGGTAACGCTATTTAACTCATCTGGTAAAATGTCGGGAATTTTTGAAACAAGAGAAGATATTCTAGAAAGTCTACAAAAGATTCCATTTATTCCGCTTTCAGATGGTACATACAGTTCAGTTAGTGAAGGCACTATATGGATGCACTCAAACACTTCGAGCACAGGGTTTGATGGTGTTCATAAAATTGAAGCCTTCCCTAATATATGTTCTAATCTTCGAACTGTATCTCCTTCCCTTCTTTCTTCATGTTCTGCTGATACTTCAGGCTTGAATTTGGCTGTTGTGGACAATATTACCAGGTTGCTTCAAAATATTGGGGTTCAACAATTATCTGCTCATGATATAGTAAAGCTGCATATCTTTCCATCTATGTCTGAGGTAAAAAGGGCTGACCAACGCAGAACGTTGCTGATTGAATACATATGTTTTGTAATGCTGCACCTGAGATCTACCTGCTCTGAATGTTTAATTGAGAGGGAGCTTATAATTTCAGAGTTACGATGCAAATCGTTGTTACTGACAAATTATGGTTTCAAACATCCTGGTGATGTTCCAATTCATTTCAGCAAAGATTATGGAAATCCAGTTAATGCAAAAATGTTGGCTGATGTTGTAGATATCAATTGGCTTGAGATTGACATCAACTATCTAAAGCACCCAGTTAATGAGTCACTTTCATGTGGACTGGAAAATTGGAGGGAGTTTTTTGAGAAAATGGGCATCACAGATTTTGCTCAAATAGTTCAGGTGGATAAGAGTTTAGCTGATGTATCTGATTTGACTTTTAAGCATGTGATGTTGGATAAGGGTCTAATATCTCTTGAATTATCAGTGAAAGATTGGGAATCCCCGGAGCTAGTACAGTTGCTAACCCTGTTGTCTAAAAGTGGCAGCAAAGAAAATTGTAAACATCTCTTGGAGATCCTTGACACATTATGGGATTCTTGTTATAGCGATAAAACCAGAAGTTACTTCCTTAACTCTGGTGGGGATAATTATCCCTTTAAGTCTAATTTTATGCACAACATATGTGATATGCAGTGGGTAGCGTCAACAATGGACGATGAGCTTCACTTTCCTAAAGAATTATTTTATGATTGTGAAGCAGTCCGAATGATCTTGGGAGCTTCTGCGCCATACGCTGTTCCAAAGGTTTGTGTTTTAAATTGGTAATTTGTTTATAATCAGATGATATCCTCTGGTATTTCAAACGACAATTTCAGTGGACATAAATTTATACCATCATATTCTTCACATTAAATCAGGTGAGAAGTGAAAGGCTGGTAAATGATATTGGATTTAAAACTAGAGTTACCCTTGCTGATATTTTGGAGATTCTTAGAGTCTGGAGAAAGTCTGAGACCCCATTCAAGGCCAGGTATGTTCCTATCCGCTTTTGAACTTCAATGAAATAGCTATGAAAATTAAGATACTTAACTGAAGATTAATTTAGAAGAAAATTTTGGGGAGCATTCATTTGTGCCTCCTGTTTAATTCTTCATTGATGGCAGAATAAGAATACAAATAAGATATTTTCCAGGGATAATATATCCACCATATCATGAATAATCCCAGGCCTGAAAAGTAGGAATCATGTAACTAACAACGTATAAAAGATATTAAAAATAAAAAATAACAGATAAAATCAAATATTAAACCAGCAACTAACTAGGCATGTATTACACCTGGAATCCAGATCAGAGTTACTCCCCTCAAGTTGGTGAATGCTTGTTCAGTACTCCCTGCCTGGTTCTTCAAATTTCACCCATTATAGGGCCTTGGTCAATGGTTTATGTGGAAAAATCATGGGAGTAGAAAGAGACACTTAAGCCATAATATTACAAGTTGAAATTGGGTCAAACTACAGGGGCCTGAAGTCTAATATACTCTATATGGTATCATAGATTGCAGTATTTGCACCAAAAAGACTGACAGAAGAAGGGAAGTAAATATAAAACAATTTTCTACCATTCTATTGAGAAGCCTATCTAAGAAGAACTGATAATGCCCCTTTTGGTATCATGGAAGAGTTTTTATTGAAGTGGAACTGGAATTGGAAGTGGGCTTTAAAACCTGTTCGATTGGAGGGTGGAAGTGAGATATAATTTTTAATTGAAATATGTATTTCTAATATGAAAATACCAAAATGCCAGTAGACCGAAAAAAATTTCTTCCACTCCTCACATCCAAAACCAATGGATCTGCCATTCACCACCTTCATGTGATCTTGCCGTAGGTCACACCTATCATTGCTTAACATTTATCGTACTAGATTTCATTGGCTAAAAAAAAAAAAAATTCAATGCTCATTTACGTGAACATGATAAAGAATCGGAGAGATAAAAAAGGATGGAGTCTTCAAGCACCTTCAAAATGAGAACCTTTGAATAAAGAACCAGAGAAATTGAAATCAAAATCAGATTTCAAACACTTCAGCTATCTTCAAAAACCAGCAATCTTCTCAATCCCATGATAGCAGCGACGACGTGGGCTCAAGCAATTCCGACTCTGACCTGGACACCTCTGATGGTTGCATGATGTCAAACATGACCACGGCAGTGGCATGGCTCAAGTGCTGTGTTGTGATTGGGATTTGAAATTAGAGAATGAAGGTGGACAAGTTCCAAAGGACACAGCAAATGAATCTCACCGGAGAATCTGGATGCTTGAAAGTTACGCTTAAGAGCTTGAGGGCAAAACAGGAAAATAAAATGGGTTACAAGGAAGTAAGGCCAGTTCCTAGGGGGTGAGATGGAAGTGAGTTCCATCAATTTTGATGAAAGTGGGCTCCCATGGAAGTGGCTTCCAACCTACCAATCACAAAAAACCTCAATTCCATTTCCACTTCCACTTCTCTCTTCCCAATTCCATCCTACCAATCAAGGCATAATGATTTAGGAGTTCATAATTTTTAAGTTCTGTGTGTCATTACCTATGGTCTTTATTAATTGTTTAATGTGCTTGCAATGGTTTTAGGAGTTTATCTATTAGTTAATCTTTATCAGCAATGATGTGATAATAAAGGCGCTTTTGTGGGTGTAGCAAGTGTTTCTGCAAGAGTTTCCATGTGACTTTTTCTCTTATACTGAATTTTGCTGACTTCTTGCATTGGCAGGCAACCTATTCGTATAAAGGGAACTAATTTGTTTATGTCTTTTGTTTTTGGTGGTACCTTTTTTGTATTTGTTTTGCCAGTGTAACACAGATGTCCAAATTGTATGCTTTCATCTGGAATGAAATGACACCGTCAAGACAGAAAACGATGGAGGAATTGATGTCTGGACCTTTTATATTTATTCCTAACTCATCCATCTCTAGGCATGATGATGTTGTATGTGGGATTTTAGCGTCTCCTTCTGAAGTCTATTGGCATGATTTAATTGGCTCTGTCGATCAAATGAATGACATTGGTCCTAAAAGTGCTTCAATTGAGAGAGCTTGCTCCTCTATCAACAAGTCCTTATGTAAAATCTACCCTGGCCTTCGAGGATTCTTTGTTGATGAATGCGGAGTAAATGAGGCGCCTCCTATGCGCAGCTACATTCATATTTTGCTGCAGCTCTCAACTGTCACTTTACCTTCACAAGCGGCCAATAAAGTATGTTCTCAAGACGAAGTATTGTCTGCTTTAATTTTATTGCGGACTGTCTTGGTTCCCTGACTTATCTAGTCCCTTTTCAGGTTCTCAATGTTTTCCTCAAGTGGGCAGATGGATTGAAATCAGGGCAACTGAGTGTTGAGGATGTCACATATTTGAAAGAATGCCTTTCAACTTTGGAATTTCCAGTGCTTCCAACGATCCAAGATAAGTGGGTCTCATTGCATCCTTCCTTTGGTCTAGTGTGTTGGTGTGATGATACAAATTTAAAAAAAGAATTTAAGCATTTAGATAAGCTTGACTTTCTCTACTTTGGAGAACACACTGATGATGAGGATCAGGAAATTGTTCAACAAAAACTTCCAATCCTCATGAAAACTTTGGGCATTTCATCTGTGTCACAGGTATGATCACTCCGCTTCCTCATTATGATCCATCTAGTCTGGACATCTCAGTGCCTCTAATTAGATTGTTATGCATACAATGTTGTCTGAGTAGAGTCTTGGATATTCGGAATTTGCTTCACCCTAGGGAGTTGTCACCATTTTTCTCACGAGAGAAGTTACTGTATGTCTAGAATGTATATCTAAAGTCATTTTCAATGATCAAAAAACAGATTTTTTTCCCCTGAAAATCCTTGCCTGAAGGTTTACCCTTTTTTTTTTTTTTTTTTTTTTTTTTTTTTAAACTATAATTATTTTGAGCTTACAGGTCTTCACAAGGCTCTGGCTTGAAAAGCTGAGCAGTGGCTTGTATATAAATTTAACACTGACTTATCTGTTAAAATGATATTATCACGAATCTGTTTACTTTTTAGAAAGAATTATTAGTATGTTTTTTTGTTTTAAATATTACATCTTTGCATTATGTGCAGATTGTAACTCGTGAAGCAATATATTATGGTCTTGCTGATTGTGGCTTGAAAGCATCATTGATAAATTGGGCTCTTCCTTATGCTCAGCGCTACATGCACAAAGTTCATAATGACAAATATTTCCAATTGAAGGAGTCTGGATTTGATTTTCTGAATCACCTTAAAATCATTATTGTTGAGAAGCTGTTTTACAGGAATGTCATAAAGGGTTGGAGTGTATCAAAACAGCGAGTTGAATGTAGTTGTCTTCTGCAAGTACGTGTTAAAATCTACCATTTCTTCCTATACGTGTACACACACAAGCACCCACACTTTTCAACCGTATTACAACTATACTAATTTTTTATGTTTTAATTTTTTCTCTCCAGAACCTATATCCTTATATACTTATGGTCTATTTTGTTACAGGAAAACATTTTGTATGCCACCCAAGCTGCAGATCATCATTCTTTCTTTATGGAGCTTTCTCGTTTGTTATTTGATGGCACTCCTGAGTTGCACTTGGCCAATTTCCTTCATATCATAACAACAATGGCAGAATCTGACTCCACAAAGGAGCAAATAGAATTTTTCATATCAAAGAGCCAAAATGTGCCTGAAATTCCTGATGTAGAATCAGTTTGGACTCTCTCTTCATCGTCATTTGTGGAGACTGATAATTTACAAGCATCAGATCATGTAGCTGTAACAAGTGAACAGATCTTTCCAAAAAGGAAGACTGGAGTAAACTCAAACTGGCCCCCTGTTGATTGGAAAACTGCACCAGATTTTAGTTATGCCCGTGCCAATGGATTCAAGACACAGGCTGCCCAGACTGGTGGCTGCATAGAAATTAAGAGCGATGTTTTTGAGAGTAATAATTCCTTAACTGTCAGTGCAGATCCAGAATCAATTGATGCTGACTGGACTATTGAAGATGGGCCAGCAGAAAGTACAGTAGCATTAATGTTGCATGAAAGTGACAACTTGGAAGATCAGTCCTGCCAAGACAGCTATCAGACCGCTTCTATTCCTCATACTGGATCTAACACTGTTAGTTTAGAAGAGGCTTTTTATGAACCTGGCATGAGTTCGGCTTTTAATAAAAGAGACCAGCTCATAACTGGCACACCTGATGCAGCACAAGCAAGGGCAACAGGCAGACTAGGTGAGTTTCTGTCACATAAATACTTTGTCGGGAAAGTTGGTAAGGCTGCTGTAAATTGGGTTAATGAAACAAAAGAAACGGGACTTCCATTTGACTTAGTCGTTGGGGAGGAGCCCAATGAAGAGTTTATAGAAGTTAAAGCAACAAGATCTTCATGGAAAGACTGGTTCAATATGACAGTGAGAGAATGGCAGTTTGCGGTTGATAAGGGTGAATCTTTTAGTATTGCGCATGTAGCAATAATGAGAGACAATGTTGCTAGGATTACAATATTCAAAGATCCAGTGAAGTTATGCCAGAAAGGCTTGCTGCAATTGGCTGTTGTGATGCCAAGAAAACGGGAGTTCTCTGCCATCTCTTAGCTGCTACTCCCGTTAAACCCTATTGTGAGGATGGACCTTGTGGATGACCCATAAAAAAAGAAAGGATGGACCTTGTGAAGCCGCTACGATATGACGTTTACCTTCGGCTTCCTGACTTGGCAATGGCACCTGTTTGCAATTTGTTTAATGGAAAATTTTCTTCTGAAGTCACCTTTTTAAGAGGGGCAGATCTTACATCTATGGAATCCAGAGAAACGGGGGGCTTCACTTCACCCTCTCTTATTATTTCATTCGAATCGTACTTCAGCGGAGTTGGGCTGTCCAGCATTCGGTGACCCCGGCGTTGTGGTTACTCGATATTTTAGTGCTACATAGATTCCATTACTTCACATACCTGAAGTTTGGGTTCCCCCCCTAGAAAAATATGCCTGAGCCAGCTTGGGAATTTTGGCATCACTGTGTTTATCGCTTAAAATCATACAGTCACTTTTCAGGTGATCGATCTTCGAAAGGGTTCGGTCAGATTAGGATCTAGGCCATTGGATGGTTGAAGCATACAAAAATTTACATGTAACATTTCAGGACCTTCCTTTTCTTTTAGTCTGCATTCAAGACAAGGACACATGCTGATTAGCATGTTTCCTAAAATGAATGTAAATATTTTTTGTATTCTGAAATTTTGTGCGCAATAAATCTTATTGGGCTCTGGTCTGTATTTGTCTTGTTTGGTGGAGAGTATGTTCTTGGCATGTTCTCTGGTTGCTTCTACAATCATAGATATCAAATATGGGTTAAATATCATTTTTGTCCGCAAGTTTCCGTGGAGAAGTGGTGAGTATTCGATTTTCTTTTTTAGCAATTTTGCCTCGGAGTTTACATAATGTAGCAATTTTGCCCTACTGTCCCTGAATGTTAAATTTAATTATTAAATCAGTTAAACACATGTTATGCCACCTCATTATTCAAATAACTCAACCTAATATGATGCAACATCACAGCTCGCATCTCTTTCTTCCTCTTTCCATCATTCACTCATTTCTCCCGCCGCGGGGGAATCTTCCCAATTCCTAGTCCTTCAATAGATTCAAATCCTTAAGGCTATCACGACGAACATAAGAAATGAATACGGAAAGAGATCAATCTAATATTGATGAAGGAATCGTTGGTATTATACTAAGGGAACTAAAGGTATAAATAGACTCAAAAAGATCGGACTTAAGAACGCAAGAAATCTCTTTTTCTTTGAGTTGTTGAAAGACACAGAGCAAGGAATTAAGGGTGTAGAGGAAGAAGTCAGCCTTGGAAAGGTCAAGTTTGGAGTCGGAGAGGGAGATCCGTTAGATATTGAGCTCAAGGTAGCTGGAATTTGTGAAGATAATTTGGTCAAAGCAATAGTAATAATATTTACCTTTGTATAAATTGGTCTAGGCCACCCTCCCCTATTGTGAACCACAACAATAGTGGGTAGTTTCTTGAAGAAATGGTTGGGCATGTATGTTGTTTGATGATTGGGCTCAGTGATGTAGATGATGAGATGAGATGACATGTATTATTTAACTGATTTAATAGTCAAATTTAACATTGAGGAACATCATGGCAAAATAGCTACGTTTAGTAAACTTCCGTTGCTCCTAAAAAGACTTCTAGATACCCACTTGCTCCTTGGTAAAAACTTTCGGGATAAAAATGCTATTTAACCTATCAACGCCTCGTATCAAAACGCTTCTTTCTTTTCTTTACTTTTTTTTTTTTTTTTTTTTTTTTTGGGGGGGTTGGGGGGGATAGGAAAGCCGGGGATTTTAGATAATTAACATTGACCAAGTTTTCAAAGAAGTAAAAAATAAAGGAAAACATCGGTAAGATTCTAAAGAAGAGAAAAAATATCAAAAAAGTCTCAACTCCAAATCTCCTATCAAAGAAGTCCTTAGGACTTTTTTTATATTAATTTCAGAATTTCAATATCAAAAAAGTGTTGTTGTCAAAATGACTTTTTATGTTGTTAAAATTTCCCTACAAAAATATTTTGTCAAAATGGCTTTTTTTACGCCGCAAGAAATTTTCCAAATTTCTAAAATTCTACATCTTTGGAGAAAAATTCAGAAAATGTTTGACAATAGGAAAAGCTATCTTGATAACATAAAAAGCCCATTTGACAACAATCTTTCCATAGTGAAATTTTAACAATATGAAAAGCTATTTTGACAATGAGACTTTTTATATTGGAATTCTGTCATTAATATCAAAAAGTCCCTAAGAACTTTTTTGATAGAGAATTTAGAGTTGAGATTTTTTTGATATTATTTTCTCACCGATATTTTCCCAAAAATAAAGCAAATGGGCTCGCCGACCAAGCGCACAAAACAATTTGCATTAGGATTTTATCCACCTCTTTGGTCTAACCTTCTGATTTGATGCTTTCTTTTTCGGCTTGATTTTAAAGGCGAATTGTGTAAGTACTAATGAACCCAAGAGGGGGTGAATTGGGTGAAGTATAAAAATTTAGATTCTATGAAAATCTTTTCTCAATTCAAGTAAATTCAACTTGTATAAAGGAAGTGAGTTATAAACCAATTGACAAACATTCAAATGTAAATCTTTGGAAATGTAAGAGATAAGGGAGAAGAGCTTGCAAACAGATTTATCTTGGTTCGGCCTTATCCTTGACCTACGTCCAGGTCCCCAAGCCTCACTTGGGATTTTCAATCCACTATCTTTAATCTTCTTGATTACACGATCTGAATCGAAGCAATCCTCTCTCTAGGATTCACTCCCCTTACAATCTGTAATCAACACCTTGCTTGATTACACACTCGTACTTTCGAAGTAATCCTCTCACTAGGATTCACTCCCCCTTACAAGTTGTAATCAACACAATGTATATCCCACTCAAGATTCCCCAATCTTGAGTAACTCTCGAAAGATAATGTGTTTACAATAATTTTCCTCTCAAAGGAATGGATAAATAATCACTGAAGTACAAACACAATTCATTTCACTCTCTAAGCTATCTAGACAAGTAAAACAGTGAAAAGGATGTAGAAGCAGAGTATCAACATTTTGGCATTGTAATCTTGTATCTCCACGTTTTTCTGCTTGTGTCCATGACTTTTATAGATAGAGAAAGGTCTGTGACCGTTTATGACCGTTGTAGGATGAATCAGACCGTTGTAGTTGATTACCATTAAGTGTGGTCTGCTTCTCTCTCTAAACTCCAACTAATCCATGTGATTAATTGATCTGAAGTGGCTCTGAGGATTTGCCCGTTGGAGAAGAGTTTACTTGATGAAGAAAGCATTCTTGACCGTTGAGAATGCGTGCTCGTTGGATTATCCAAAAGAAGGTTGATTTGCGAAGTGCATTAAATGCAATGAGCACTTTTTGCTTTTTGCCTTGATCTTCATTAATCTTCATCTGTGCTAACTGAAATTCACTCAATAAACTTGTTAAACATATCTCGGGAACATAAGTGAATGATTCATGAAAGCAATAGGATCAAACAAGAGTGATTTGCAAATTCGTGTAATTCAAAAAATCATTTTTTAACGTTGTAAACTGCAGTATGTTCATGCAAACTGCAGTTTTGCATACTTTCACTCACAAACTGCAGTAAAGGCGGAAGTATTGACTTAGCTTGAAAAACTTGGTTGCTCTCGGAAGTCCAATACTCGAGTTTGGCTACGCAAACTGCAGTATTGACTTCGTTTAAAATCTTGGTTTCATTCTGGAAGTCCAATACTCGAGTTTGCCTACCAATACCGCAGTATTGACTTCATTTAAAAAACCTGGTTCGTTTCTGGAAGTCCAAAACTGCGGTATGCAAACCTATACCGCAGTTTGCACTTAAGCTCAACAAGTTTGATTGCTTTCTTGAAATTATCTGTCCACTTTCGAGGGCCATATCTCCCTGGTCTCAACTCCGTTTTGGTCCTTTCAACTCTTGATGGAAAGCTCTTTGAGTCTATTTTCATATGCCACTGATTTCAGCTCAATCGGATTTGTAGTTTGTGAGTTACACTCAAAATACCGAAGGTGGGTCTGGACTGTGACGTTGATTCTTATGGAAACTTGTAAAAATCATATCTCCTTGATCTTGACACCTTTGGACTTGATTTATATATCAAAATGACGCTTTGGATGTCTAGTTTCAAATGCCACTGGTTTCACATCAATCCGATTCCTGGTTTGAGAGATATCATCGAATTACCAGACCTCGCCTGTGCTGAAACGTGAAACAGAGTTGCTGAAGAGCTGATCACGTGCAAACTCGAGTTTACACTTGCATACTCGAGTTTAGCTCTTCCTTACTCGAGTTTAGCACTTGCATACTCGAGTTTTGAGTCCCAAACTCGAGTTTTGTGTTCCAAACTCGAGTTTTGAGTCCCAAACTCGAGTTTTGTGTCCCAAACTCGAGTTTTCACTTGTCGAGAGACGCGAGGTGCGAAGACACTCACAAACTCGAAGTTTTGAGTCCCAAACTCGAGTTTTGTGTTCCAAACTCGAGTTTTCTCATCCTGAAGTTGATTTTTGCTGACTTTAACTTCAAATTGACCCATTCCAACTTCCATATGACCTTGGAGACTTCTAGCATCAATCTTAGAACTTGAATAACGATATCTTCACTTCATTCAACAAGTTCTTCTTTCTTTCTTCTTCTCTTGATCATTTTCCATAACTCTAACTCTTTCTTTCTTCTTTCTTCTCTTGATCATTCTTTATCATTTGACTTCACATCTTCTTTCTCTAATTCAATACTTCTTTATTGATTTCCTTGTTGATCGTTCTCCATCATTCAACTTGGACTCATCTTCTTCAATATCTCCTCTTCTTCTTGAATAACCTCTATGATTCAACTTGAACTAATCTACATTAAACATAGTAGTTAGTCAATGTAGGAGATAACTATATTACTCAATCTTTTTGCTTTCAATAATGACATCCATATAAGACATCATCAAAACTAATCATAACTAACAAATTGTATTTAACAAAAAGAGAGAGAGATGAACGCAAGTTGACCAATGACTTTGGTTTCCTTCCTATAGACGTGATCGAGAATAACCACCATTCCTACGGAGCCGTGACTGTTCCGCGGATTAAACTGGAATGAACTTATTTTGTTTAGGATCCAACCGGTATCCGATAGCTAGAAACTAATCCTCATGAGACGTAGAGATCATTGAGCTCTCCCAATAAAAACAGGAATGAACATTGGGTCTTTCTTAATTTTGAATAGTTCAAATCACAAGATTGAATAACAAATTAAAATTTGCTGAACTTAGAGCTGAAAATACGTTAGATTTTACCTAAATAGGCTTGAGTAGGGATGGGCATGGGCAGGGCGAGACTCCTGCCCAATGCCTAGCCTAAAGAATGAATAAACTGCATTTTTCAGCCGGATGCCCAACCCTATCCGATAAAAGCCCTAACCATTTTTTGGGTTGGGCAAAGGCGGGCTGGGCAGGGCGGGCTTCATTTGCCCAAGTGGTGACGTCTTGCGCTATTCCTTGAAGATTTTAGTTTGTAGTTCACAGAATTTCAAAGCTTTGGAGATAGCTAAAGTATAATATAATATATTTAGACATAATAATATAATATATTTTAAATAAAATAATATATGTAGAATAATATTTATTTAAATATATTTAATTTTTAGGGCAAAATAAAAATAGGTAGAACAGGACCCCCGCCCGATGCCCAAATTGCCAAATGAGTATGCAATAGAGAATTAAAGCTTGGGTCTTATCCTATATATTGCCAGGCTTATGCCCGAGCCGCCTATTTAAAGACTAATTTAAAACACAAGTATTTAAATAGGCTTAAAAGCTTATACCTTTAAATTTATATATAATCTTTTATACTTATTTACAAGTCTATGTTATGTCTTAACAACTTATAATACATTCTCACTTACAATATAAAAGTTTAGTAAAGAAAAGAGAAAAATGCCTAGTGACGCAGGTTGTTAAAGAAAATAGGAATAAGAAAAGCGAGTAAAGAAATATAATTTATAAAATCAACTCACTACAACAAGTAGCACGTAAAACTAGATATTATTATTTTTCCTTTTCCCCTAAAAACTGAGACTAACTTTTCCTATGGGGATTATAATATTTTATTTAAATATCACTAAAATAAACTTACAACAATTGTAAACATCCTATTTTATCCGAGACCAACAAAAAATAATAAAGGAAAAAAAATCTTTCGAGTCTTACAATTTAGGGAAATCTCCTTTGGAGTTAAAAAAAGAATATTATTGACGATGCTTGGCTTTTTTGCAATAAATAACAATAGAAGAAGAAATGTCATTTATGGTGATTGGCCTCTGATTAGGAAATGTGGTGCAGAGTCATTTAGGAGAAAAAAATAAAATAAAAATATATCATTTAAGATAATTGACTCCCTTATTAGAAATGTCATTTTGAGTCATTATGGAGGGGGAAAAAATCCTGAATTGATGACAACTGTTGCCAGAATAGGAAGTGTCACCTTGAGTCGTTAAGGAAAAAAAAATTAAAATATAAAAATATCCTCATCGATTGATTTGACTTTTAAATTAGGAAATGTTATTAAGAAAATAAACAAAAAGGGTTTAAACTTCTTATATTGCATGAGAAGAAGAATATTCCTACACACACATGAAATGGTGGGACCCACATATATATATAATGAGCATTATATATATATGTGGGTTATTTTATGTGTGTGTTACATGAGAAAAAACTTCTCCTACAACATAAGAAGTGTTTTTTCCTAAACAAAAATATAAAAACAAAAGTTTTTTAAAAAAACTTTCATTTATGTTAATTGGTTCTCAAGCTAGGAAATGCCATTAATTAAGAAAAAAAGAGCATTAACGAGGCAAACACTAGGTGATGTCCACAAAAACGAGAGGAAGGGTTGAAGTAGAGGACACAAGATTTTACATTCACTAACTAAAAGAACCAATTTTTTTTTTTTGTAAAGAAATTCCAAGTAAAATCCATTTTTGTTCAAATCTCTAGTGTTGTGGCTATTTCAATTGTGTCATCACTGGGTAGATGATATCATCAACATACAATAAAAACATCCATTTTATGTTGTAGAGTGATTTGTAGATTATGCATGTCATTCCGAGAATATTGTGTTCTAACACCGCTTGTGGAACATCCATATGCCCCTCTTCCTCTAAATCACTATTAAGAAAAGCATTCTTCACATCAAGTTTATGTAGGGGCAAGTCCACATTTGCTGCTTTGGGCGGGACACCAGTATCCAAATAGTATTTAGTTTTGCGAGCAAATGTCTCTTGATTATATATTATTTCTATAATCAAAGCCTATACATTATAGGCCTCTATATCAAGGTTGTCAAACTCACGAGTTTAAGCAAACTCGTGACAATGACGTAAACTCGTATTGTGGACTCAAATCGTAAATTCATAAGAGTTTACTTTTAATAATTAAATAATTAAAATATAAAAAATGACAACAATTTGATTTAAATATATTTAATCCAAATAATTAAAATTAAATATATCAACATTTATAATTTATTATATTTAATACATAAATTTCTATAAAATTCATATATAAAGCCATTGAGGATGATAAAATTGAAAAAAATTAACACAATTTTGTAAGCTAGAAACGTAAAACGGTAATTTGGTGCGTAAACTCGTGAGTTTAATTGAGTTTACATCTGACACGAGTTTACTAGAGACTCAACTCGATTTAGTAAGATAAAAACGGTAAACTCGTCAGAGTCAACTCATGAGTTTGATAACAATGCTCTATATAAGTATATAGAGCCATAATAGCCAGAATAACCAACCTTAGCATTAGTATCTTATCATAATCTTAGCAAATCACAATATATGATAAGATAAGAATATATTACAATAAATTCAAAATTCAAATATTAAATAACAATCATGATTGATGAGATTGATTTTAGTTCAAACATGAAGTATATACCATCATGCTTATTAAATTGTTTTTTATAGGTCCAAAAAATTTGAATGCCAAAACCAATAGCAAAGGGAAATTTATAATAGGACAAGAGAATGGGAATGAAAAGAATCTTGAAGATTGGGGGAGGAGGAAGGGGAAGTGATATTGTTAATGGAGAATGATGATAAATTGAGTGACATGGATCTTGGGGATAATGATGAGTGATGAATGGTATGCTTAGTGTTTTTTAAGTTAGGGTTTTGAAATGTGATATTGACTTTACTAATTTTAATTGATCTTGGGGACTACTTGATATGTATTGGATTTTTTTGATTATTTGGGAGATGTATAGAACGTATGTAGTCACTGTCATTATATCTATTTCACCATATAGCTTGAATCTGATGTGTTTTGATGTTTACTCTTTAAATATGAGCTTTATGAAGTATTATTTTCCTTTAAAATTCTAATATCTACAAACTTTTGATCTCTTATGTGAAATTTACATTTATGTCACCCTTAAGAATTTATCATTAATCTTACTATTTACATTTTGAACCTGGAACACATCCTTTTGAATAGTGTTAAGGCTTGTTGAATCAATTAATTAATGGAATTTTGCATCAAGGCGAATAATCTCATGCATTAAGTTCAATTCATATGCGATTTGGTCTTGGTGAGTGAATGAGGGCGAGTAAGCCAGGTTGGAACGATTTGGGCCTGAATTTTTCTTAAAATTTGTGTGATACCATCTAGCCTAATAACTTCCTAGAACTTGTCTCAATCCTTAATTCGAGACCACATTGGCACTTGGAATCGTGAATATGATGAGGGCATTCCTCTCAAACCCCTTTGACCAAACAACCCTATACACATTAAATCCCTTGTTTAACCCTTTGAGCCCTTCCTTATTCTTTCATTTTCCATCGATGATTAATGAATGCTGCATGTGCTGAATGTTTGGAGGTTATGACTTGTTAAGTTGATTGAAACTAGTTGATGTATGCAATCTTGGTGACGAACTAAGTGGAAAATGAACTTTATTTTGCCATTTAGTTATTGTTCCAATGCTAGAAAAAAAGTGATGGAAAAAAAAAAGAATAGAAAAAAAAAGAGCAAAAAGAAAAGGAAAAAAGAATATGAAAAAAAGATACCGAAAAAAGTGCAGAAAGAGGCAATGAAAATTTATATGAAAAAACAAAGAATGAATAGAAAAAAGAAGAGAGAAAAGCCTATCGAGAAGAAGAAAAAGAAAAGGATGAGAAACAAAAAGGAAAGAAGAGGAATGAGAGCTAGCTAAGTGGTAGGGGTAAAACGAAAAGAAGATTCACTCATTGTTGAGGGAGAATGATTCTGACTTGTGCATATGTGGTACTTAAGTGATTGATGTTGAGTTTGCTGTCATGAACATCTGAATTTGTGCATGTTTGGTGTCATCAACTCTTCATGAAAGTTGTTCAGAGAGTAACATACATGTGCAGTTTTCATTAATAATTGGCATTTACTTCCACCCCATCATTTGGCCTTTCCAACATTACAACCCTAAAAAGACCCTTTGATTCACGAAGATTATGGGCTACTTAGTGTGGAGATGTAGGATAGTCACAAGCTTATGGGAAGCCTAAATTAGATGGTCTTGAGAGAAATATCCTTGATTAATCAGAGTGAGAGGGAAACACTTACCATGTGAGAAATCTCCTCCTTTATTTGCTTTCCTTGATTAAATCGCATGAGTTTAATTGCTTTTTCGGCATGAAGTTGTTTTGGATTGATGCTATTTGAAGGAGAACGTTGATGAATACAAGTGGTTCATATTTGAGCATGCTTTGATACTCTTCGTTGGTGGTGTGTTTGAGATTCAGTTTTATTCCATTATTTTGCCCGGAGTGTAAAATCCCTAGTGTTTTTTTTTATTATTATTATTTTTGGCGGAGGGGGATTGGTAGAACCCATTATTTTCATATATTTTCATGTATAATCTTAGGCTTTCATCACTTTAATTGAGCTAAAATGTGTTAGAAGATAACTGTGTTTAGGAGTGATTATATGGATTAATTTCTTAGGTGTCTATTATTTTAATTACAAGATATTACATTTTATTTGGGGTTTAATTTGTAGGACCCTTGGGAGTTCTTTGTAAAGTGTTCGCTAAGATTCTGCACTAAAGAGTTTTGTTGTGAATTGAACTGGAATTAAACTCGTCGCTTGAGATTCGTGACTTCATCATTGCTATCTTGTGGCAACTTGTTGATTGGCCTACCTTTCTAGTCAATTTTATTCTTTGGTTGCTTCTTGTTGGTTGGATCATGTAAGGTTTAATTAAATTTGGCTTGCTTTAGTGTTATTACTCCTTTTTTATTTAAATAATGCTAAACATCTTAAGTTTGTATTTCAAGTTACTAAATACTTGAAACTTCAAGAGATTGATCATAGAAACCTAGACATCTTTGGAATTCTACCTTGTTTTCAACTAAATATTCTCAATAAATTTATTTTCTTTTATTTCACTTGTCTACCAATAAAGTTTTCTTTTTGTTTCCCTGTTTATATGGTTAGTTTTGACTCATTTTCCCTACTATTTTCAAATCTTCGGGCCCTAAATGCTTGACTAGTTGTTGAAAATCCAGCGGGAGCTTGATGAAACAAGAATCATCCTGGTGAGCGTTAGATTTACATATGGATCAATTTGTTATAAATTTCTTTTCGGTTGGACATTCTTCTTTTCTTGCAGCTTTGTCCAAAGACTTTTTATTTTATATTTATATTAACCTTCTGTGAAAAAAACTTGTAAAATTGTTTGGGGGGTTTTGGAACCTGTTTCTCAATAAAAATGATGATCAATGAATGCTCATGCAATTCAAGCATCACGTTCTACTGGCTGAATAATTCATGTCCTTGAATGAGATGTTATCATAGAATTTATAAAACCACCCTTTTATTGTTGCAATTGCATCTTGGTTAGTCATGGTTTTGAAAGCAATCTCATGAAGTAATTTCCATAAGCATTAATTCCTAGGATAGTTATTATTTAGCTTTTGTAAACTATTCTCGATAGTGTTAACCCTTGATGGAAGGTAATCTTTGGGCCTAATATTTCCATTTTTTGTGTGATGCCACTTGTAACATACATTCTCTAGAACTTGTCTTGGTTTTCTTTCAAAGCCACACACCAACACTATGCATATGATAGAGGCATTTTATTCTTCACCCCTTTTAGACTTAAACACAAACTTCAAACATCTTCTCCCTTGCTGACCTTCATTTATCACTTTTGGACTCAAGCAATATATGCATGGTAATCTCCTGTTGAAACACAATTTGGCATCAATTTCTAGATCGAATTCTCATAGATGACTTTTGACTGTATGTTACTAAATGATTCATTGATTGAGTGCTTGCAAGTCTGGTTGGAAGGATAAAAAATAGAGGAGATTGAAGAAAAGATAAAAATAATAGAAAATGGCATTGGAAAGAAACGAAAAAAAGAAAGAAAGGAAACAAAACTACGAGTGAAAAGGCCAATATTGAAAAGGAAAGAGAAAAAGAAAAGGAAAAAATATCTTAAAATAAAAGGTGTATTCATGCATAAGCCAACAACCATCAACCATCATAGCAATGTACACTACGGACTTTGGACTTCATATTAAATTCCTTATGAGTAAAAGTTCCATTGAAAATTGATTGGATTAGTTGCTGCATAATCGGGAAGCAATAGAATGCTTTGTATTGTTGTTTCGACTCTTCCTTGCTCATGCATATTTACTTGAGTGATTGATTGTCTATTTTACCATGTCATCTAACCTATTTCAAAATTACAATCTATGGAAAGTCCTCTTGATGCTTGAACTCATTTCCATTACTAATGGAATTTGCCTTCCACCTAATTATTGAAGAGGCAAGAGGCTGCTATTAAATATGAGAGAGCAACGGCGTAACTTATACCACCTCTTGTTTGATAATGCATGTCAAAACCAAATTATCTTTATAGATATATTTCCATACTTGAAGATGCATCTTAACGCTTTATAGTTTGATGTATTGATTTATTTCTCCTTTCTTCTTTATTATTTGCTCTCATCTTCCCCCTTATTATTTGTTACTATTTGTTATTTATTTTTATTTTTATCTTTTCACATGAATTTATTATTGTTTATAAATATTATTTAGAATACTTAATTATTCATGCTGCTTATTTGGTTCTATAGGAGAGAGCATTTTGTTTTCATGTTGCGGAAGATGGGAGGTTTTGGGTCCTTGTTACCCATGGTAATTTCCTTTTGTTGGCATTTTTCTTTTGATGAAGCCCCAACTCCTCAACTTGCTTAATATGGTGAACTGATCCTCTTCCCCTCTTCTATAATTTGTTTATGATTTATAATTTTGTATCATTTTAGTAGTTTTCTCTTTTGTATAATTGGGCTTATGGACTTTTGAGTTTCATTATTTAAATGGACATCGATATCATATTTGTTTTTAATATTCATCCTCCTCTTTTCCTTCTCTCTTTTTACTTCTTTCAATATGATGAGATTTTCAAATTATTCCATTTGTTGTCTTCATTTATTATTTGTTACTATTTTTGCTTATTATTTATAATATTTATTATTCAAAATATTATATATATAACAATTATTTTACTCTTCCACTTTTTCCACTACTAGATTCATTTCTTTCTAATTTTTCTTTTCATGCTAATTAAGCAACTGTCGGTGGCTTGATTTTGTTGTTATAACTCGTGAGGAGATTGGGATTAGGCTCTTGGCTCGGCTTTTAGCCTATAATCTCCTGTGATAACTCTTTTGATTGTTGCAATTCAATTGTTCTATGGATAAAGTGTTTGATTGCTGATTTTACTTGCTTGTGTTAATAATTGCGTTTGCCATGGTTGTTAGGAACTTCGGTTACCGTATAAGGGTGCTGTAGTAATTTAATTAAAGCTTACTTCTATTGTTGTGCCTAGTGTTCTGTGGTAGGCACTTTGCTTCTATGCTTTGCTGGTGAGCGTTAGTTGCATTTTCGTAACAATATTTCTTGCCACCGTTGAGGTCATTGCTTGCTAAACTTTAAGTTTGTTTCGATTTGATTGCTACAAGCACTTTTTTTTTGGTGAAAGCTGATTTACTGCTGGAATTCTTTTTTAAAAAACTGTATTGGTGCATTGTTGGATCATAAATATTGCTTGTGTGTGAATCATGTTCTCTTGCGGAATCTGAGAAAAAAATTGAAGAGTTCATAGTACTATCACTGTGTGTGAAAATTGCCCAAAGTTTTGTGCCTTGTACCTGTTTGCCTCATTTCATGCGCTGTCATGAACTCCTCTCGTTTTGCAGAAAATTCTGTTGCTTTGGTTGAGTGAAAAATTCTCTAACTACTGTTGAACTGATTTAGTGCACTGTTGTTGATGTGTTTTTGTGGTGAATGCACTGGAGTTGATGTTAGCATCAAGAACCTGCTACATGTTGCATGAAGGTGATTTTTTTTGAGCAACTTGCAATTTTGTAGAATTGATAGCTATAAAATTGTGAGAAATCTCGTTTGAATTTTTGAAACCTTGCATTGAGGATAAAAATAAGTAATCTCTCGCTTGTTGTTAAAACTCTTCCAAGTTTGAGAAAATCCATGTTGACGAAGCTATTTCATTTATGTGATTTATAAAATCCTTGATCTTGTCATGATTTCTAATTTAAGGAGCCTTGTGTTTGTGCGAACTCTCTGAATTGCCGCGCCTTAGTAGCACGGTGGCATGGGAGCTTGGTTCCCTTCCCCATGTCCAAGGTTCGAACCCCCTTTTGTCCCCTACTATATTGAGTTGACAACTAGCCATTAATGATATGTCATTAAGAGTTTGAGTTCAATACTTGCTGCTGGAATTTATTTATTTTTTTTATTAGGGCCCTAGAAGATTTCAATCATCTGGTTGTCCCTTTCCTCCTTTTACTCTCTTGAATTGCAACTTGAAATCATATGTTGGATTGATTGTTTGTAGCAAGTGTTGGGGGTGACCCACTCTGTAGTAAATCGTAGTTAGTTGATTGTGCTCTTTATTCCTTGGTCTTCCTATTCCTTATCTCCTGCTACGATTTGAGTTTCATTGTTTCATCATTAGTCTATACTAGCACTGTGGACATGCAAAAGATAAGTGTGCGGGAGAGATTAGAGGTGAGCCTCTTTGGTGTCATTTTCTGCTAGCTTTTCTGCCGTCATTTTTTTTTTTTTTGGGAGTATTAAGCATGTTTAAAGTGTTGCAATTGCATCTTTGTTTGTCATGGTTATGAAAGCAATCTCATGAAGTGAATTCCCATAAGCATTAATTCCTAGGATAGTTATTATTTAGCCTTTATAAACTATTATGGACGTTAACCCTTGATGGAAGTTAATCTTTGGGCCTAATATTTCCATTTTTTGTGTGAGCAATGAGCATCACTTGTAACATACATTCTCTAGAACTTGGTTCTCTTTCAAAACCACACACTTGCACTAGGCATAGGATAGGGGCATAGGATAGGGGCATTTTAGTCTTCACCCCTTTTGGGTTAAACGCAAACTTCAATTCTCCCTTGCTGACCTCATTGGGCCATTCACTTTCTTTTCATTTATCACTTTTTGGACTCAAGTAATATGCCCGTTGAAACACAATTTGACATCAATTTCTAGATCGAAATCATATCAGCACTGCACTAATAGCTGAAATGTAGGCACCAATTGCTGATTTGATCGTTATTTATTATTTAATAGTTAATAGATATTTATGATTTAGAATTATTACCTATGACACTAATATTTATTTTCTTATTCTATTTCTTCTCCACTTGGAATTCTTTGGAGTTGCTTGAATAGGTTTGTATTACTTAAATTACTTGAGTTAAATGGGCTATTTTGTTTATATGCAAACTTTTGTTTATAACATAAATTTGTATTCGATGATTTTTCTTTTTTTTTCCCTCATGATTTATTTGTGATTTATAATTATTATTTTAACCATGAAGACTTATTATCTTCTTATGCATCTCCGCAATTCACCCTTCTTCATTTTGTATCATTTTAGTAGTTTTCGCTTTGTTGTATAATTGGGTTTATAGACTTTTGCGATAAATTATTTAAATGACATTCATTTGTCATATTTGTTTTTAATAACCATCCGCCTCTTTTCCATCTTTCTTTTATTATTTGTTACTTTTTTTTTCCATCCATTATTTGTTACTACTTGTTTATTAATTATTATTTATAATATTTATTATTCAAAAATTATATATATATATATATATATATATATTTTTTTTTTTAACTTTTGCCACTACTAGATTCATTTCTTTCTAATTTTTGTTTTCATGCTAATTCAGCATTCTTCTTTTAGTATTATATTTTTATTTGTTTTCTCTTTTTCCTATGACTTTATGACTTTTGAAGTTTTTGTTTGTACTATTTAAATTTTGATGTACTAATTTGTTAGATATCAATTAATACTCTTCTACTCTCTTTTGGTATTTGTTTTTTTCCCTATAACTTTTGAACTTTCATGTCTTGTTTTTATTTGATTTTTGCTAATTCACCATTCACCATTCCTCATTTTGTATTTTGTATTATAGTATGTTATGTTAATTGTTTTCTGTTTTTTTTTCCATAACTTCATCAATTTATATTAAGTTGTTTATTAATTTGACTTATTATTTGTTATGTTAATATTTAATTAGTTTAGTTTAGTTTTTTTAATTATTATTTATTTATTATAATGCTTAAATTACTCAAGTTAAATAGACTATTTTGTTTACATGTTTGTATTCGACGATTTTCCCTTATTATTTATTTATTTGTTTATTTGTGTTTTATGATTATTATTTTAACCATTAATTATCTTCTTATGCTTCTTCCTAATTCACTCTTCTTCATTTTGTATCATTTTAACATAACAAGAAGTTACTTTTGTATAATTGGACTAATGAACTTTTGTAATAAATTATTTAAATGGGTTTCGTTGTCATCTTTGTTTTTAGTAATCATCCTCTCTTTTCCTTCTCTCTTTCATTCTTTCCCTACCTATGATAGAGTTTTCTAACTGTTCTATTTGCATCTTTATTTATTTATTATTTACAATATTTTCATCTTTCATCTTACTCTTTTGGTATTTTATTTTTATTTTTTTTTCCTATGACTTTTGAACTTTCATGTCTTGTTTTTATTTGATTTTTGCCTAATTCACCATTCCTCATTTTGTATTTTGTATTATAGTATGCTTTGTTAATTGTTTTCTGTTTTTCCCATAACTTTATCACTTTATATTAAGTTGTTTATTAATTGGACTTATAATTTGTTACGTTAATATTTAATTAGTTCAGTTTAGTTTTTTAATTATTATTTATTTATTATAATGCTTAAATTACTTAAGTTAAATGGACTATTTTGTTTATATGTTTATATTCGACGATTTTCCCTTTTTATTCATTTATTTAATTGTGTTTTATGATTATTATTTTAACCAATAATTATCTTCTTTATGCTTCTTCCTAATTAACCCTTCTTTATTTATTCATTTATTTTGCATTTTTTCCTATCTCAATTTTTTTTGTTATATTTGATTATTTTTTGTGTGTGCGCGACATATGTATTTATTCATTTTTTTCCTATCCTAATATTTTTGTTGTAATAGTTTGCGTTGTATTTAATTATTTGTTTGTTTGCTTGTTTTCAATTTGCTTTAGTGTTAATATTGTTCATTTTATACCTACTTATTTAATTTATTTCTATATGCATTAATTCATTTTTCTTTTCCTTTTTTGCTATCTCAATTTTCTTGTTGTAATTGACTATTTTCAATTATGTGTGTGTGTGACATATGTATTTATTCATTTATTTTGTCCTTTTTTCTTCTATCAATTTTCTTGTTGTATTTGATTATTGTGTTGTGTGTGTGTGACATATGTATTTAGATTTTGTCCTTTTTTTCCTATCTCAATTTCCTTGTTGTATTTGGTTATTTTGTATGTGTGTGACATATGTAATTATTCATTTATTTTTGTCCTTTTTTCCTATCTCAATTTTCTTGTTGTAATTGATTCTTATGTGCGTATGTGACATATGTATTTATTCATTTATGTTTTCCTTTTTTAATATCTATATTTTCTTGTTATATTTGATTATTGTGTGTGTGTGTGATATATGTATTTATTAATTTATTTTGTCCTTTTTTTCCTATCTCAATTTTCTTGTTGTATTTGATTATTGTGTTTGTGTGTGTGACATATGTATTTATTCTTTATTTTTTCCTATCCCAATATTTTTGTTGTAATAGTTTGCGTTGTATTTTATTATTGGTTTGTTTGCTTGTTTTCAATTTGCTTTAGAGTTGATATTGTCCGTTTTATACCTAGTTATTTAATTTATTTTCATATGCATTACTTTTTATCTTTTTTTTCTTTTTGTAATTGACTATTTTCTGTGTGTGGGTGACATTGTATTTATTTATTTATTTTGTCCTTTTTTCTTATCTATATTTTCTTGTTGTATTTGATTATTTTGTTTGTGTGTGTGGGGCATATGTATTTATTTATTTATTTTGTCTGTTTTTCCTATCTCAATTTTCTTGTTGTAATTGATTCTTATGTGCGTCTGTGACATAAGTATTTATTCATTTATGTTTTCCTTTTTTCCTATCTATATTTTCTTGTTATATTTGATTATTGTGTGTGTGTGTGTAACATATGTATTTATTAAATTATTTTGTCCTTTTTTCCTATCTCAATTTCCTTGTTGTAATTGATTATTTTGTGTGTGTGTGTGACATATGTATTTATTCATTTATTTTGTCCTTTTTTCCTATCTCAATTTTCTTGTTGTATTTGATTATTGTGTTTGTGTGTATGTGACATGTATTTATTCTTTTATTTTTTCCTATTTCAATATTTTTGTTGTAATAGTTTGCGTTGTATTTGATTATTGGTTTGCTTGCTTGTTTTCAATTTGCTTTAGTGTTGATATTGTTAGTTTTATACCTACTTATTTGATTTATTTTCATATGCATTACTTCATTTATCTTTTCCTTTTTGCTATCTCAAATTTCTTGTTGTAATTGACTATTTTCTGTGTGTGTGTGACATCGGTATTTATTCATTTATTTTGCCCTTTTTTTGCTATCCCTTTCTTGTTGTATTTGATTATTGTGTTTGTGTGTGTGTGACATTTTTTTTCCTATCTCTTCATTGTTGTAATTGATTATTGTGTTTGTGTGTGGGTGACATATGTATTTATTCATTTATTTTTTGTCTTTTTTTCCTATATCAATCTCCTTGTTGTATTTGATTATTTTGTGTGTGTGTGTGTGTGAGATATGTATTTATTCATTTATTTTGTGCATTTTTCCTTTCTCAATTTCGTTGTTGTATTTGATTATTTTCCGTGTGTGTGTGTGTGACATATGTATTTATTCCATTATTTTGACTTTTTTTCCTATCTCAATTTCCTTGTTGTATTTGATTATTGTGTGTGTGTGTGTGTGTGACATATGTATTTATTCATTTATTTTGTCCTTTTTTACTATATCAATTTCCTTGTTCTATTTGATTATTGTGTTTGTGTGTGGTGACATATGTATTTATCCATTTATTTTTTTCCTTTTTTCCTATCTAGATTTTTTTTCTTCTTGTAATTGATTATTTTCTTGTGTGTGTGTGGGTGACATATGTTTTTATTTATTTATTTTGTCCTTTTTTCCTATCTATATTTTCTTGTTGTATTTGATTATTGTGTTTGTGTGTGTGTGACATATGTATTTATTCATTTATTTTGTCATTTTTTCCTATATCAATTTCCTTGTTGTATTTGATTATTATGTGTGTGTGACATATGTGGGTGACATATGTATTTATGCATTTATTTTTTCCTTTTTTCCTATCTAGATTTTCTTGTTGTAATTGATTATTTTCTTGCATGTGTGGGTGACATATGTATTTATTCATTTATTTTGTCCTTTTTTCCTACCTATATTTTCTTATTGTATTTGATTATTGTGTTTGTGTGTGTGTGACATATGTATTTATTCATTTATTTTGTCCATTTTTCATTTCTCAATTTCCTTACTTGTATTTTATTAGTTTCCATGTGTGTGTGACATATGTATTTATTCAATTATTTCCCCCTTTTTTTCCTATCTCTTTCTTGTTGTATTTTGTGGTTGTGTGTGTGTGATTTTTTTTTCTATCTCTTCATTGGTTTATTTGATTGTTGTGTTTGTGTGTGTGTTACAAATGTATTTATTCATTTATTTTGTTCTTTTTTCCTATCTAAATTTCCTTGTTGTATTTGATTATTTTGTGTGTGTGTGACATATGTAGTTATTCTTTTATTTTGTCCTTTTTTCCTATCTCAATTTCCTTTTTGTATTTGATTATTGTGTGTGTGTGTGTGTGACATATCTATTTATTCTTTTTTTTTCCTATCCCAATATTTTGGGTGTAATAGTTTGCGTTCTATTTGATTATTGGTTTGTTTGGTTGTTTTCAATTTGCTTTCGTGTTGATATTGTTCGTCTTATACCTACTTATTTAATTTATTTTCATATGCATTACTACATTTATCTTTTCCTTTTTTGCTATCTCAATTTTCTTGTTGTAATTGACTTTTTTCTGTGTGTGTGTGAGACATAGGTATTTATACATTTATTTTGTCCGTTTTTCCTATCTCTTTCTTGTTGTATTTGATTATTGTGTTTGTGTGTGTGTGACATATGTATTTATTCATTTATTGTGTGTGTGTGTGTGTGTGACATATGTATTTATTCATTTATTTTTTATTTTTTGCTATCTCAATTTTCTTGTTGTAATTGACTATTTTATGTGTGTGTGTGTGTGTGACATATGGTATTTATTCATTTATTTTGTCCTTTTTTTCCTATCTCAATTTCTTGTTCTATTTGATTATTGTGTTTGTGTGTGTGTGACATTTTTTTCCTATCTCTTCATTGTTGTAATTGATTATTGTGTTTGTGTGTGGGTGACATATGTATTTATTCATTTATTTTTTGTATTTTTTTCCTATATCAATTTCCTTGTTGTATTTTATTATTGTGTGTGTGTGTGACATATGTATTTATTCATTTATTTTGTGCATTTTTCCTTTCTCAATTTCCTTGTTGTATTTGATTATTTTCCGTGTGTGTGTGTGAAATATGTATTTATTCATTATTTTGTCCTTTTTTCCTATCTATATTTTCTTGTTGTATTTGATTATTGTGTGTGTGTGTGTGTGTGTGTGTGTGTGAGACATATGCATTTATTCATTTATTTTGTCAATTTTTCCTATCTCAATTTCCTTGTTGTATTTGATTATTGTGTGTGTGTGACATATGTATTTATTCTTTTATTTTGTCCTTTTTTCCTATCTATATTTTCTTGTTGTATTTGATTATTGTGTGTGTGTGTGTGACATATGTATTTATTCATTTATTTTGTCCATTTTTCCTATCTCAATTTCCTGGTTGTATTTGATTATTGTGTGTGTGTGTGACATATGTATTTATTCATTTATTTTGTGCATTTTCCTTTCTCAATTTCCTTGTTGTATTTGATTTTTTTCCATGTGTGTGTATATGACATATGTATATATTCCATTATTTTGTCCTTTTTTCCTATCTTTATTTTCTTGTTGTATTTGATTATTTTGTGTGTGTGTGTGTGTGTGTGTGACATATGTATTTATTCATTTATTTTGTCCATTTTTCCTATCTCAATTTCCTTGTTGTATTTTATTATTGTGTGTGTGTGATATATGTATTGATTCTTTTATTTTGTCCTTTTTTTCTATATCAATTTCCTTGTTATATTTGATTATTTGCTTTAGTGTTGATATTGTTTGTGACATATGTATTTAATTTATTTTCATATGCATTACTACATTTATCTTTTCCTTTTTTGCTATCTCAATTTTCTTGTTGTAATTGACTTTTTTTCTGTGTGTGTGAGACATAGGTATTTATACATTTATTTTGTCCGTTTTTTCCTATCTCTTTCTTGTTGTATTTGATTATTGTGTTTGTGTGTGTGTGTGACATATATATTTATTCATTTATTGTGGGTGTGTGCGCGTGACATATGTATTTATTCATTTATTTTGTCCTTTTTTCCTATCTCAATTTCTTTGTTGTATTTGATTATTGTGTGTGTGTGTGTGTGATATATGTATTTAGTCTTTTATTTTGTCCTTTTTTCCTATATCAATTTCCTTGTTGTATTTGATTATTCTGTGTGTGTGGGTGACATATGTATTTATTCATTTATTTTTTCCTTTTTTCCTATCTAGATTTTCTGGTTGTAATTGATTATTTTGTGCATGTGTGGGTGACATATGTATTTATTCATTTATTTTTTCCTTTTTTCCTATCTATATTTTCTTGTTGTATTTGATTACTGTGTTTGTGTATGTGTGACATACCTATTTATTCATTTATTTTTTCCTTTTATCCTATATCAATTTCCTTGTTGTATTTGATTATTTTGTGTGTGTGTGTGTGGTGACATATGTATTTATTCATTTATTTTTTCCTTTTTTTCCTATCTATATCAATTTCCTTGTGTTATTTGATTATTCTTCATTGTGTGTGTGTGTGTGTGACATATGTTATTATTCATTTATTTTTTCCTTTTTTCCTATCTAGATTTTCTAGTTGTAATTGATTATTTTCTGCATGTGTGGGTGACATATGTATTTATTCATTTATTTTGTCCTTTTTTCCTATCTTTATTTTCTTGTTGTATTTGATTATTGTGTTTGTGTATGTGTGACATACGCATTTATTCTTTTATTTTTTTCCTATCCCAATATTTTTGTTGTAATAGTTTGCGTTGTATTTAATTATTGGTTTGTTTGCTTATTTTCAATTTGCTTTAGTGTTGATATTGTTCGTCTTATACCTACTTATTTAATTTATTTTCATATGCATTACTTCATTTATCTTTTCTTTTTTGCTATCTCAATTTTCTTGTTGTAATTGACTATTTTATATGTGTGTGTGTGTGACATATGTATTTATTCATTTATTTTGTCCTTTTTTTTCCTATCTCTTTGTTGTTCTATTTGATTTTTGTGTTTGTGTGTGTGTGACATTTTTTTCATATCTCTTCATTGTTGTAATTGATTATTGTGTTTGTGTGTAGGTGACATATGTATTTATTCATTTATTTTTTGTCCTTTTTTCCTATCTCAATTTTCTTGTTGTATTTGATTATTGTGTTTGTGTGTGTGTGAAATTTTTTTTTTCCTATCTCTTCATTGTTGTAATTGATTATTATGTTTGTGTGTGTGCGTGACATATGTATTTATTCATTTATTTCGTTCTTTTTTTTATCTCAATTTCCTTGTTGTATTTGATTATTGTGTGTGTGACATAAGTATTTATTCATTTATTTTGTCCATTTTTCATTTCTCAATTTCCTTGTTGTATTTTATTATTTTCCGTGTGTGTGCGTGTGTGTGTGACATATGTATTTATTCAATTATTTTGCCCTTTTTTCCTATCTCTTTCTTGTTGTATTTGATTATTGTGTGTGTGTGTGTGTGTGACATATGTATTTATTCTTTTATTTTTTTCCTATCCCAATATTTTTGGTGTAATAGTTTGCGTTCTATTTGATTATTGGTTTGTTTGCTTGTTTTCAGTTTTCTTTCGTGTTGATATTGTTCGTCTTATACCTACTTATTTAATTTATTTTCATATGCATTATTTCATTTATCATTCCCTTTTTTGCTATCTCAATTTTCTTGTTGTAATTGACTATTTTCTTTGTGTATGTTTGTGACATCAGTATTTATTCTTTTATTTTGTCATTTTTCTCCTATCTCTTTCTGGTTATATTTGATTTTTGTGTTTGTGTGTGTGTGACATTTTTTCCCTATCTCTTCATTGTTGTAATTGATTATTGTGTTTGTGTGTGGGTGACATATGTATTTATTTATTTATTTTTTGTCATTTTTTCTATCTCAATTTCCTTGTTGTATTTGATTATTGTGTGTGTGTGTGTGACATATTTATTTATTCATTTATTTTGTGCATTTTTCCTTTCTCAATTTCCTTGTTGTATTTGATTATTTTCCGTGTGTGTGTGTGTGTGACATATGTATTTATTCCATTATTTTGAGCTTTTTTCCTATCTCAATTTCCTTGTTGTATTTGATTATTGTGTGTGTGTGTGTGTGTGATATATGTATTTATTCATTTAGTTTGTCCATTTTTTTCTTTCTCAATTTCCTTGTATTTTATTATTTTCCGTGTGTGTGTGTGTGACATATGCATTTATTCACTTATTTTGCCCTTTTTTTCCTATCTCTTTCTTGTTGTATTTGATTATTGTGTTTGTGTGTGTGTGATATTTTTTCCCTATCTCTTCATTGTTGTAATTGATTATTGTGTTTGTGTGTGTGTGACAAATGTATTTATTCATTTATTTTTTGTCATTTTTTCTATCTCAATTTCCTTGTTGTATTTGATTATTGTGTGTGTGTGTGTGACATATTTATTTATTCATTTATTTTGTGCATTTTTCCTTTCTCAATTTCCTTGTTGTATTTGATTATTTTCCGTGTGTGTGTGTGTATGTGTGACATATGTATTTATTCCATTATTTTGAGCTTTTTTCCTATCTCAATTTCCTTGTTGTATTTGATTATTGTGTTTGTGTGTGTGTGACATATGTATTTATTCATTTAGTTTGTCCATTTTTCCTTTCTCAATTTCCTTGTATTTTATTATTTTCCGTGTGTGTGTGTGTGTATATGTATTTATTCACTTATTTTGCCCTTTTTTTTCCTATCTCTTTCTTGTTGTATTTGATTATTGTGGTTGTGTGTGTGTATTTTTTTGTCCTATCTCTTCATTGTTGTATTTGATTATTGTGTTTGTGTGTGTGTGACAAATGTATTTATTCATTTATTTTGTTCTTTTTTCCTATTTCAATTTCCTTGTTGTATTTGATTATTTTGTGTGTGTGTGACATATGTACTTATTGTTTTATTTTATCCTTTTTTCCTATCTCAATTTCCTTTTTGTATTTGATTATTGTGGTGTGTGTGTGACATATCTATCTATTCTTTTATTTTTTTTTCCTATTCCAATATTTTTATCTGTAATAGTTTGCGTTGTATTTTATTATTGGTTTGTTTACTTGTTTTCAATTTTCTTTCGTGTTGATTTTGTTCGTCTTATACCTACTTATTTAATTTATTTTCATATGCTTTACTACATTTATCTTTTCATTTTTTCCTGTCTCAATTTCATTATTGTATTTGATTATTCTATGTGTGTGGGTGATATATGTATTTATTTATTTAGTTTTTCCTTTTTTCCTATCTCAATTTCTTTTTGTATTTGATTATTGTGTGTGTGTGTGTGACATACCTATTTATTCTTTTATTTTTTTCCTATCCCAATATTTTTGGTGTAATAGTTATTGTTGTATTTGATTATTGGTTTGTTTTCTTGTTTTCAATTTTCTTTCGTGTTGATTTTGTTCGTTTTATACCTACTTATTTAATTTATTTTCATATGCATTACTACATTTATCTTTTCCTTTTTTCCTGTCTCAATTTCCTTGTGTGTGTGGGTTATATATGTATTTATTCATTTATTTTTTCCTTTTTTCCTATCTCAATTTCCTTTTGTATTTGATTATTGTGTGTGTGTGTGTGAGACATATATATATTTATTCTTTTATTTTTTTCCTATCCCAATATTTTTGGTGTAATAGTTTGCGTTGTATTTGATTATTGGTTTGTTTGTTTGTTTTCAATTTGCTTTTGTGTTTATTTTGTTTGTCTTATACCTACTTATTTAATTTATTTTCATATGCATTACTACATTTATCTTTTCCTTTTTTCCTCTCTCAATTTCATTGTTGTATTTGATTATTCTTTTGTGTGTGTGGGTGATATAAGTATTTATTTATTTTTTTTTCTTTTTTTTCCTATCTCAATTTTCTTGTTGTATTTGATTATTGTGTTTGTGTGTGTGTGACATATCTATTTATTCTTTTATTTTTTTTCCTATCCCAATATTTTTGGTGTAATAGTTTGCGTTCTATTTGATTATTGGTTTGTTTGCTTGTTTTCAATTTGCTTTCGTGTTGATATTGTTCGTCTTATACCTACTTATTTAATTTATTTTCATAAGCATTATTTCATTTATCATTCCCTTTTTTGCTATCTCAATTTTCTTGTTGTAATTGACTATTTTCTGTGTGTGTGTGCGTGCGTGACATCGTATTTATTCATTTATTTTGTCTTTTTTTTCCTATCTCTTTCTTGTTGTATTTGATTATTGTGTTTGTGTGTGTGACATTTTTTTTCCTATCTCTTCATTGTTCTAATTGATTATTGTGTTTGTGTGTGGGTGACATATGTATTTATTCATTTATCTTTTGTCTTTTTTTCCTATCTCAATTTCCTTGTTGTATTTGATTATTGGGTGTGTGTGTGTGTGTGTTACATGTATTTATTCATTTATTTTGTGCATTTTTCCTTTCTCAATTTCCTTGTTGTATTTGATTATTTTCCGTGTATGTGTGTGTGACATATGTATTTATTCCATTATTTTGATCTTTTTTCCTATCTCAATTTCCTTGTTGTATTTGATTATTGTGTGTGTGTGACATATGTATTTATTCATTTATTTTGTCCATTTTTCCTTTCTCAATTTTCTTGTTGCATTTGAGTATTTTCCGTGTGTGTGTGTGTGACATATGTATTTATTCCATTATTTTAACCTTTTTTCCTATCTCTATTTCATTGTTGTATTTGATTATTGTGTGTGTGTGTGTGTGTGTGTGACATATGTATTTATTCATTTATTTTGTCCATTTTTCCTTTCTCAATTTCCTTGTTGTATTTTATTATTTTCCGTGTGTGTGTGTGTGTGTGTGTGTGTGTGTGTGACATATGTATTTATTCAATTATTTTTCCCTTTTTTTCCCTATCTCTTTCTTGTTGTATTTGATTATTGTGGTTGTGTGTGTGATATTTTTTTCCTATCTCTTCATTGTTGTATTTGATTATTGTGTTTGTGTGTGTGTGACAAATGTATTTGTTCATTTATTTTGTTCTTTTTTCCTATCTCAATTTCCTTGTTGTCTTTGATTATTTTGTGTGTGTGTGTGACATATATACTTATTCTTTTATTTTGTCCTTTTTTCCTATCTCAATTTCCTTTTTGTATTTGATTATTTTGTGTGTGTGTGTGACATATGTATTTATTCATTTATTTTGTCCATTTTTCCTTTCTCAATTTCCTTGTTGTATTTGATTATTTTCCGTGTGTGTGTGTGTGACATATGTATTTATTCCATTATTTTGACCTTTTTTTCCTATGTCAATTTCCTTATTGTATTTGATTATTTTCCGTGTGTGTGAGTGTGACATATGTATTTATTCAATTATTTTTCCCTTTTTTCCCTATCTCTTTCTTGTTGTATTTGATTATTGTGGTTGTGTGTGTGATATTTTTTTCCTATCAGTTCATTGTTGTATTTGATTATTGTGTTTGTGTGTGTGTGACAAATGTATTTGTTCATTTATTTTGTTCTTTTTTCCTATCTCAATTTCCTTGTTGTATTTGATTATTTTGTGTGTGTGTTTGACATATGTACTTATTCTTTTATTTTGTCCTTTTTTCCTATCTCAATTTCCTTTTTGTATTTGATTATTTTGTGTGTGTGACATATGTATTTATTCATTTATTTGGTCCATTTTTCCTTTCTCAATTTCCTTGTTGTATTTGATTATTTCCCGTGTGTGTGTGTGTGTGACATATGTATTTATTCCATTATTTTGAATTTTTTTCCTATCTCAATTTCCTTGTTGTATTTGATTATTGTGTGTGTATGTGTAACATATGTATTTATTCATTTATTTTGTGCAGTTTCCTTTCTCAATTTCCTTGTTGTATTTGATTATTTTCCGTGTGTGTGTGTGTGTGTGTGTGTGTGTGTGTGTGTGTGTGTGTGTGTGTGACATATGTATTTAGTACATTATTTTGGCCTTTTTTCCTTATCTCAATTTCATTGTTGTATATGATTATTGTGTGTGTGTGTGTGACATATGTATTTATTCTTTTATTTTTTTCCTATCCCAATATTTTTGGTGTAATAGTTTGCGTTCTATTTGATTATTGGTTTGTTTGCTTGTTTTCAATTTGCTTTCGTGTTGATATTGTTCGTTTTATACCTACTTATTTAATTTATTTTCTTATGCATTGTTTCATATATCATTCCCTTTTTTGCTATCTCAAATTTCTTGTTGTAATTGACTATTTTCCGTGTGTGTGTGTGTGTGTGTGTGTGTGTGACTTCGGCATTTATTCATTTATTTTGTCCTTTTTTTCTATCTCTTTCTTGTTGTATTTGATTATTGTGTTTGTGTGTGTGTGACATTTTTTTCCAATCTCTTCATTGTTGTAATTGATTATTGTTTTTGTGTGTTGGTGATATATGTATTTATTCATTTATTTTTTCTTTTTTCCTATATCAATTTCCTTGTTGTATTTGATTATTGTGTGTGTGTGACATATGTATTTATTCATTTATTTTGTCCATTTTTCCTTTCTCAATTTCCTTGTTGTGTTTGATTATTTCCGTGTGTGTGTGTGTGTGACATATGTATTTATTCCATTATTTTGACCTTTTTTCCTATCTCAATTTCCTTGTTGTATTTGATTTTTGTGTGTGTGTGTGTGTGTGTGCATATGTATTTATTCATTTATTTTGTCCATTTTTCCTTTCTCAATTTCCTTGTTGTATTTGATTATTTTCCGTGTATGTGTGTGTGACATATGTATTTATTCCATTATTTTGATCTTTTTTCCTATCTCAATTTCCTTGTTGTATTTGATTATTGTGTGTGTGTGACATATGTATTTATTCATTTATTTTGTCCATTTTTCCTTTCTCAATTTTCTTGTTGCATTTGAGTATTTTCCGTGTGTGTGTGTGTGACATATGTATTTATTCATTTATTTTGTCCATTTTTCCTTTCTCAATTTCCTTGTTGTGTTTGATTATTTCCCGTGTGTGTGTGTGTGTGACATATGTATTTATTCCATTATTTTTACCTTTTTTCCTATCTCAATTTCCTTGTTGTATTTGATTTTTGTGTGTGTGTGTGTGTGTGGCATATGTATTTATTCATTTATTTTGTCCATTTTTCCTTTCTCAATTTCCTTGTTGTATTTGATTATTTTCCGTGTATGTGTGTGTGACATTGGTATTTATTCCATTATTTTGACCTTTTTTCCTATCTCAATTTCCTTGTTGTATTTGATTATTGTGTATGTGTGTGTGTGTGTGTGTGACATATGCATTTATTCATTTTTTTTGTCCATTATTCCTTTCTCAATTTCCTTGTTGTGTTTGATTATTTTCTGTGTGTGTGTGTGTGACATATGTATTTATTCCTTTATTTTGACCTTTTTTTCCTATCTCAATTTCATTGTTGTATTTGATTATTTTGTGTGTGTGTGACATATATATTTATTCATTTATTTTGTCCATTTTTCCTTTCTCAATTTCCTTATTGTATTTTATTATTTTCCGTGTGTGTGTGTGTGTGTGTGTGTGTGACATATGTGCTTATTCAATTATTTTGCCCTTTTTTCCCTATCTCTTTCTTGTAGTATTTGATTATTGTGGTTGTGTGTGTGATATTTTTTTCCTATCAGTTCATTGTTGTATTTGATTATTGTGTTTGTGTGTGTGTGACAAATGTATTTGTTCATTTATTTTGTTCTTTTTTCCTATCTCAATTTCCTTGTTGTATTTGATTATTTTGTGTGTGTGTGTGACATATGTACTTATTCTTTTATTTTGTCCTTTTTTCCTATCTCAATTTCCTTTTTGTATTTGATTATTGTGTGTGTGTGTGTGACATATGCGTTTATTCATTTATTTTGTCCTTTTTTCCTAAATCAATTTCCTTGTTGTATTTGATTATTTTCTCTGTGTGTGTGTGCGTGTGACATATGTATTTATTCATTTATTTTGTTCATTTTTCCTTTGTCAATTTCCTTGTTGTATTTTATTATTTTCCGTGTGTTTGTGTGAGATATGTATTTATTCATTTATTTTTTCCTTTTTTCCTATCTCAAATTTCTTGTTGTATTTGACTATTTTGTTTGTGTGTGTGTGACATATCCCAATATTTTTGGTGTAATAGTTTGCGTTGTATTTGATTATTGGTTTGTTTGCTTGTTTTCAATTTGCTTTTGTGTTGATTTTGTTCGTCTTATACCTACTTATTTAATTTATTTTCATATGCATTACTACATTTATCTTTTCCTCTCTCAATTTCATTGTTGTATTTGATTATTCGTGTGTGTGGGTGATATATGTATTTATTCATTTATTTTTTGTATTTTTTCTATCTCAATTTTCTTGTTGTATTTGATTATTGTGCTTGTGTGTGTGACATATGTATTTATTATTTTATTTTTTTCCTATCCCAATATTTTTGGTGTAATAGTTTGCGTTCTATTTGATTATTCGTTTGTTTGCTTGTTTTCAATTTGCTTTCGTGTTGATATCGTTCGTCTTATACGTACTTATTTAATTTATTTTCATATGCATTATTTCATTTATCATTCCCTTTTTTCGCTATCTCAATTTTCTTGTTGTAATTGACTATTTTCTCGTGTGTGTGTGTGACATCGGTATCTATTCATTTATTTTGTCCTTTTTTCCTATCTCCTTCTTGTTGTATTTAATTATTGTGTTTGTGTGTGTGTGACATTTTTTTCCTATCTCTTCATTGTTGTAATTGATTATTGTGTTTGTGTGTGGGTGACATATGTATTTATTTATTTATTTTTTGTCTTTTTTTCCCATCTCAATTTCCTTGTTGTATTTGATTATTGTGTGTGTGTGTGTGACATATTTATTTATTCATTTATTTTGTGCATTTTCCTTTCTCAATTTCCTTGTTGTATTTGATTATTTTCCGTGTGTGTGTGTGACATATGCATTTATTCCATTATTTTGACCTTTTTTCCTATCTCAATTTCATTGCTGTATTTGATTATTTTGTGTGTGTGTGGCATATGTATTTATTCTTTTATTTTTTTCCTATCCCAATATTTTTGGTGTAATAGTTTGCATTCTATTTGATTAGTGGTTTGTTTGCTTGTTTTTGATTTGCTTTTGTGTTGATATTGTTCGTCTTATACCTACTTATTTAATTTATTTTCATATGCATTATTTCATTTATCATTCCCTTTTTTGCTATTTCAATTTTCTTGTTGTAATTGACTATTTTCTCTGTGTGTGTGTGACATCGTATCTATTCATTTATTTTGTCCTTTTTTTTCCTATCTCTTTCTTGTTATATTTGATTATTGTGTTTGTGTGTGTGTGACATTTTTTTCCTATATCTTCATTGTTGTAATTGATTATTGTGTTTGTGTGTGGGTGACATATGTATTTATTCATTTATTTTTTGTCTTTTTTTCCATCTCAATTTCCTTGTTGTATTTGATTATTGTGTGTGTGTGTGTGAAATATTTATTTATTCATTTATTTTGTCCATTTTTCCTTTCTCAATTTCCTTGTTGTATTTGACTATTTTTCGTGTGTGTGTGTGTGACATATGTATTTATTCCATTATTTTGACCTTTTTTCCTATCTCAATTTCCTTGTTGTATTTGATTTTTGTGTGTGTGTGTGTGACATATGTATTTATTCATGTATTTTGTCCATTTTTCCTTTCTCAATTTCCGTGTTGTATTTTATTATTTTCCGTGTGTGTGTGTGACATATGTATATTTATTCAATTATTTTGCTCTTTTTTTCCTATCTCTTTCTTGTTGTATTTGATTATTGTGGTTGTGTGTCTGTGATATTTTTTTCCTATCTGTTCATTGTTGTATTTGATTATTGTGTTTGTGTGTGTGTGTGACAAATGTATTTATTCATTTATTTTGTTCTTTTTTCCTATCTCAATTTCTTTGTTGTATTTGATTATTTTGTGTGTGTGACATATGTACTTATTGTTTTATTTTGTCCTTTTTTCCTATCTCAATTTCCTTTTTGTATTTGATTATTGTGGTGTGTGTGTGACATATCTATTTATTCTTTTATTTTTTCCTATCCCAATATTTTTGGTGTAATAGTTTGCGTTGTATTTGATTATTGGTTTGTTTGCTTGTTTTCAATTTGCTTTCGTGTTGATATTGTTCGTCTTATACCTACTTATTTAATTTATTTTCATATGCATTACTACATTTATCTTTTCCTTTTTTGCTATCTCAATTTCCTTTTTTATTTGATTATTTTTTGTTTGTGTGTGGGTGATATACGTATTTATACATTTATTTTTTCCTTTTTTCCTATCTCAATTTTCTTGTTGTATTTGATTATTTTGTTTGTGTGTGTGTGACATATCTATTTATTCTTTTTTTTTTTCCTATCCCAATATTTTTGGTGTAATAGTTTGCGTTCTATTTGATTATTGGTTTGTTTGCTTGTTTTCAATTTGCTTTCGTGTTGATATTGTTCATCTTATACCTACTTATTTAATTTATTTTCATATGCATTACTACATTTATCTTTTCCTTTTTTGCTATCTCAATTTTCTTTTTGTAATTGACTCTTTTAATGTGTGTGTGTGTGAGACATAGGTATTTATACATTTATTTTGTCCGTTTTTCCTATCTCTTTCTTGTTGTATTTGATTATTGTGTTTGTGTGTGTGTGACATATGTATTTTTTCATTTATTGTGTGTGTGTGTGTGTGTGTGACATATGTATTTATTCTTTTATTTTTTTTCCTTTTTTTCCTATATCAATTTCCTTGCTGTATTTAATTATTATGTGGGTGTGGGTGCAGGTGACATATGTATTTATGCATTTATTTTTTCCTTTTTTCCTATCTAGAGTTTCTTGTTGTAATTGATTATTTTCTGCATCTCGTGGGTGACATATGTATTTATTCATTTATTTTGTCTTTTTTCCTATCTATATTTTCTTGTTGTATTTGATTATTCACTAGTGGAAAAAAGGCTTTTAAGACCGGACAAAAGGGGGGTCGTAAGACCGGATATGTGACCGGTCTTGTTCCAATTTATTAAAAGTCTACCATTTAAGACCGGACTCGAACCGGTCTTAAAGAAACTCTTTTAAGACCGGACATTTAAAAACTTAGGTCTTAAAAAGTTGTACTAAATGAAGCCAAGTAATTTTTGTTCGGTCCTAAAGCTCGACTTTTAAGACCGGTCAAACAATAGGCCGCTCTTAAAAGATCGTAATTATAAGACCGGACAAGACACATACGGTCTTAAAGGACTGACTTTCAAGAGTGGATGATAAATACATCCGGTCTTAAAGATTTTTATTTAAGACCGGACTTCTAAATATACCGGTCTTAAAAGACCAACTTTTAAGACCGGGTTTAATATCAAAACTCAAAAGTGTCCCGACCTTTAACACCGGTCATATAATTACATCCGGTCTTAACAAGTGAACATTTAAGACCGCTTATTATTTCCGGTCTAAATTTTCCCTTTAATTTTTCCCCGCATTCTTCCCCCGATTATATATATATATATATACATAAATCCACCACCCAATCCAAAGACATAAAAGTCGATATTTTAAGCTACAAACTATGAACAATTATTTGAATAAATTGAATTGGAAAAAGAATACAAATATTATTCACCATGAGCTATTTGGCCTCTTAATTAATGATTACTATGACTACAACACCTAAATTAATTCATACAATAAGATAACTTACTTACAAATACAATAAGTTACAAGTACAACATACATGCGCCCAAAATAATATTCACCATGCCTTCATCTTATTCCCCCACCCAACAACGTAACATCCTCTTATATAACATGCCCATTTGGATCGGATCCCCGCCACAAAAATAAAACAAGAACAAAATTCATAGTCGATGACATTAACTATGAACATAGATAGAAGGAATATAATATATATAGTTAAAGCCTTAATTAAAGTCTTCAAAGAAATCTGCATATGAATATTACCTTATGAATTGACTCTTTTATAAAGTGATATCTTCCCATATCCCTTCTTGATGATCACTTCTTATGCCGGGTTCATTATCCGCTTCATCTTCTTCGTTCATGTCCGGTAGACCCCTTGAAAAAGGAGTACTCGGGAATACCATAATTTGAATTCATTTCCTCATCAATATCAATGACCCTCTTTCCTTGGAGAGCTACTGCATCACCATTTTATTTTCTTGATCGGTGATATAGAACACTTGTTTTGCACCGGGTCGCCATAATAAAAGGTTCATCTCCAAAACTTCTACCATTGACATCGACTAATGTAAATCCTAGCCGATCGATCCGAACACCATTATTGACATTAACCCACTTGCATTTGAAAATGGGAAATCTAATTTTCACATAGTCCACCTCCCAAATCTCTTCAATAACCCCATAATATGGCATGACCGCAATAAAGGGCTCTTGTCTTTTGAACTGGAGAAGTGCATAGATTCAGCCTCTAACATAACACCACCGTTCGGATCATGCTCGTATCATCTAGGGACTTCGTGTAAAATGTATAACCATTGATCACATACGAATTCCAACTTATGACATCAACCTCGGACCACCCGCTAACCATTTGATTGTATCGAAACACATTCCTCTCCCTCGACCTTTTGTTTGAACCAGTTTGCAAAAGTTACGTTATGCTCCCTAATCAACCTTTGTTCGGTCATTCGATGATTTTCTTTCCTTACAAACCGCTTTATGTGCAGCTATGCGGCTTGAACTTCATCGACGTTATTCAAGATGTACAAGTGGACTAGTGACAATTCATCGGGATCCACACTCTTTACGGAAGCCCTCGTCTACCCCCATCAGCATGCTACATTTTGGAAGCCCAATATGTCTTACTTTGGCCAAATAATCTTGACAAAATTCCATGGCTTCTTCAGAAACATATTTCTGAACAATCGATGCTTCTGGCCGGTATGCGTTCTTCACGTACCCTTTTAGGAATTTCATAGATCTTTCAATTGGGTACATCCACCGTAAATGGATAGGGCCGCACATCTTTATCTCCCTCACTAGATGAACAATTAGATGAACCATGATGTCAAAAAATGTAGGAACAAAAAGCTTCTCAAGGTGGCACAAGATAAGATATCCTTCATTCTCCAATTCATCCAACTTTTCAATCTCAAAACTTTACGACAAAGCGCATTGAAGAAGACACAAAGTCTAGTCAAAACGACCCGAAGATCATATTCGGCGATGCCTCGAATAGCTATTGGGAGTAGCCGTTGCATCAAGACATGACAATCATGAGACTTTTGGCCTACTAATTTCAAGTCCTTCATCGATACAAGCCTCTTAAAATTTGAAGAATACCCCGTGGGAACTTTTGTGCCATGTAAACACTCACAAAACTTCGTTTCTCATCCTTAGACAAAGTATGAGAAGCCTGGGGACAATAAGTTCTCTTCCCATCTGGCCTTGGATGTAACTCTTCGCGTATTCCCATTGCTATCGGATCCAATCTTGCCTTCACACCATCCTTGGAACTACCTTGTATGTTGAGAAGCATGCCGACAATACTATCACATACGTTTTTCTCCACATGCATGACATCAATACTTGTGTCTCACATCAAGATTGCGCCAATATGGAAGATCGAAGAATACAGATCTCTTTTTCCATATATTTGTTTCTTTTCTACACTTTGCGGTCTTACCGAATACGACATTGATATTTTTCACCTTTTCATAAACTTGCTCCCCGCCAATGCCACCGGAGCATCTTCATACTCTTGGCCACCAAAAAGGCTTTCTTCAATCGACGATATGGGTGGCCCCGTCTAAGAAATCTCCTATGTCCAAGATAAACCGTCTTTCTTCCATGTTGAAGTTGATGGTAGCGTGTGCCTTCTTCACAAACCGGACATGCTTTATGGCCTTTTACACTATACCCGACAAGTTCCCATATCTTTGGGAAGTCGTTTATAGTACAAAATATCATGGCTCGCATTTTAAACACCTCCTTCTTGAAAGAGTCAAAAACATCAACACCTTCGCCCACAACTCCTTCAAGTCTTCGATCAAGGGCTGAAGGTAAACATCAATGTCATTTCCTGGTTGTTTCGGTCCCGAAATCAACATAGACAAAGATGATGTACTTTCGTTTCATGCATAACATTGGAGATAAGTTGTAAATAATCGTAGTACGGGCCATGAACTATGTATGCTGCTAAGGCTTCCATATGGATTCATGCCATCCGTGCTAAGGGCAAGCCTAAGGTTCCTAGGTTCTTCGCCGAAGTTCGGAAATAATTGATCGATTTTCTTCCATTGAGAAGAATCGGCCGGATGTCGAAGCTTTCCATCAGAAATCCTCTCATCTGCATGCCACCTCAAATTTTTTGCATCATTTTCATTCGCAAACAACCGCTTGAACCTTGGTATGATTGGAAGATACCACAACACTTTTGCCGGCCCCTTATTTGACTTGTACCTTGGGGTTTCACATTTCGGACAACTCGCTCCTCTTCAAACTCTTTTCTATACAACACGCAATCATTCGGGCATGCATGGAGCTTTTTGTACTCCATCCCCGTGGACAAAGTATTTTCTTAGCATCATAGTATCGATGCGGCAACACATTATCATCCGGAAGCATGTCCTTAAAAGCCTCAAGCATTTCTGAAAAACTCTTGTCGCTCCATCCATGACGTGCCTTCAAGCTTACCAATTTCAATACAAAGCATTCAACAATTGGTATTTTTTACACCCACGGTATAGAGGGTCTCGCATCACCGCACATATTACCATATGCATGTGATTGATGAAAAGCCTCTTCTCCTACATCACGGATAATGTCCTCTATGTGATCATCCATATCCGTGTCATTATCATCAAAGACCACTTCCCTATGTTGAGACCCACTTGGTATTTTTTCACCATGCCATACCCATACTTGTATAAGTCTTACAAATTCCTTCACAAATTAAATGTGTGTGTATAACTTCGGGACTTAGTCGCCTCTCATTCAAACATTTTACACAAGGGCAATAAAACTTCCCACCCTCAGCATGGGCATTTTGTTTAGAAAATTTTATAAAGTCCCTCACCCCATTCTGATATTCACCCCATTCTGATATTCAACACTCGTCCGTTCATTAATTTCCCGCCGGAGATCAGCAAGTTTCTGTCTTACTCAATTTAGCCACAATGCTTCATTAGAGGAAAGAGGAGAGGGGTCAGTAGTAGTCGCGGTGGGGCCAAGAGGTTGGAGAGGGGGAGCGGGAACCTCTTCATCATCCGAAGAAATAACAATGGGTCCAACGACCCGAGACTCTTCTGTCACAATAGGTCGGACTCTCGATGGAGGAGGCGCATCGTATAACGATCGACGGAAGGTACGAGCATCACGACTAAGAGCACCCTACGAGCGGTTCTCTTGTATCTAACCATGGTTTGAGCAAATAGGGCGAGAGAGGTTGAGGAGTTAATTAATAGAGGCAGAGAGCTGTTCTCAGATAGCCACGTATGTAGTTTGGAGTTCCGAGGTAGTGAGGAATTAATAAGGAGTTATAGGTACGCGGTATAAAATTCCATTATTTAATATTTTTGCAATTCATTTTATTTTAAGACCGACCTTTTATCATTAACCCGGTACTTATAGGTATGCGATAAAATTCTATTATTTAATTTTTTAAGACCGATCTTTTATAATAAGTCCGGTCCTAAAAGTCTTACCTTTAAGACCGACCTTTTATCATTTACCCTAGTACTTACACACCGTTCAAATGAATGATGCGAGTCTCTTCGGCTTCCAGATAAACTCCCAACTAGGCGTCTCCTCGTATTCTGATGAACAATGCGTCTCCTCATTAAAGCTTCCGGCGTTTCACATTGTTCAGGATGGGTTCTCTATTTAAACCCGTTGTTACCGTACTTTCTTCACATTCTTCTCCCCCGCATCCTCCGTTTCCTCCTCCTCCTCTTCAACCTCAGCCCCCACCGTAATGGCTGCTCCCCTGTCCTCCGTTTCCTCCTCCTCCTCTTCAACCTCGGCCCCCTCCGCCACCGCCTCCTCCAAATCCGACCGTGAAGCGGTTGGTGCGATCATCAGTGGCCCGCGTCGATCAAATCGATCGACATTTGGGCCAATTGGTTCAGCTTGCTCATACCATGAACAACAAGCTGAACATGGTACTCCATACCAATGACGTGAACTACGATCCCGCGAAGACGACTCCGACAACTCTGACGACTCTGACGCCCCCTCCCTTTCCGACTACGAGAGGGATTAGTTTTTTTTGTTGCTTTTTTATTTTGCTTTTTTTTGTGATCGCTGCCCCTATAGGGCAACATAAAAAAATTAGTAAATAAAATATTTTTAAATTTTGTTCTCGTGCGAGTTTAGTACTTTATCCCATTATCTGAACCTGGAAAGCAATAAACAAGGCAACTATGAAGGACGGATAATGGTAGACTAAAAAACCTAAAATAAAAGAACGAAGACTTTAGTTAGTAAATCGACGGTCCTAAAAACACTGCCATTTTTGTCAGCTTTGGTTTCCATATCCGATTGCCTCTTGTCCTTTTCATTATCGTCTTTTTTTTCCGACAAAAAGGAAACAAACAAAACATTGTCCTCGTGTAAATCCAACAACGAAAATTCGCAGAATACGCTTAAGAACATACAAAAAAAAAAAAAAAAAGGAGCTTTTACCTTATTCGGATAAGAACAAACAAAGTGACTATTCTTCTCAAGGTTGGACCTTCGTTGACGTCGGTTTTACCTCCCCATGTTAGAAACAAAGTGTCCTTTTCATTATCTTCCTTCTTTTTCTGACAAAAAGACAAAAGACAAAATAAAAGGGACATCGATAATGCTGCCTCTACACATGGAGAGGTAAAAACGATGATAATGAAGGACCTAGCTTGAGCGAACGCCGAACCTCGCTTGTCTTCAACCCTATCCATTTAATTTGTCGAAAAGGGGTATTTAAAGGTGATTGACTTTTAAGATCGCACAAATAACAACATACGGTCCTAAAAGTTAAGCGATTGTAAGCAAAGGACTTTTAAGACCAATTATTTATAAAAATACGGTCCTAAAAGTTAAGCGGGCGACTTTTAAGACCGACCTTTTATAATACGTCCGGACCTAAAAGTACATGTGGTTTTTCAAGCTTTTAGGAGCGGACACTAAAGCAATATACGATCCTAAAAGTCTCATACTTTTTACACCGAACTTTGCAGACCTTTAAGACCGGACATGATGTTAATGAACGGTCCTAAAAGTCTCAGATTTCAAACACTAAATTAAATAGCTATATCCACCATCCAATAATACATTCGAAACCCAAAAGGACAAAAGAAAATTGTTCGAAAAATTAACTAAATTTATTTATTGAATTTTACATTGCCTATGTATATTTACAAATGAATTGTTCAAAAAAATAAACAAATTTACGAAGATCGATTATTGTTGCTACGGAATATACTTACAAATGAATTTAGGACATTAATTATTGTCATTTTTCTGACTCTAAGATCGGACCATACAGATATTCACAAAACACATTGCGTATGTGCTCCGGTTCATCATCGGGAAAGGGAGTTTTGCATTGAAACATCTCGTAACATCAAAGACAAGAATCGAATTAACTTGCGTGCATATTTCATTTGTAACAAGCAGTTTAAACTGAATTAACTTGCATAATATGTAACATCAAATACATTTACCTTTGCGCTTAATTTAGTATCCCCTCGCCTTGTAATATCATACATGTGTTTCATGATGTACGGCCACATAAGTTGGACTCTCGTGGTTGCCGACGGGTCTAAAAAGAACAAGAAATATATATAAAAGCATATATATAGCTCAATGACCAAGTTCACAAGGAAGTGTGCTACAAATATTGTACCAACCTCCGTCCGTACCATATGGGGTCTTTGTCCCGAGTAGCACGCCTTTTCTTTTCTACTCTTTGGAAGGTCCTCATGGCACTATCATCAAAATCACAAATTTATCAATGATTCACTTAAAATTCACGAGAGATGTCGACAAGAGAATCAAAATGACATGCTTACTCGTTGATGGTCTGCACCAACGTAGGCAATGGCCGTGGAGCATAAGAAGATAACTTTATACTCCTCCATGCACATGACGACCAACCGCCAGCAAGGGCGGCTGAAAATTCACATCAAGAAACTATACTCGGTGATATATGTAGCGAGAATTAAGTGAATTGCGGACAAGATTTTTGATATGTACTGTGGAAGAATGGCAAAAAGTACAACTTTCTCGCTCACTTCACACAACCTCTTTGATATGTACTCCTGTCTCTCCTCCATGGTTGTTTGACTTGAATAGACAGGGCACAAGAATCCAAAATTGTTGATCCTGCACCTTTGAACCAATTCATGATGCAAGAACCTACCATAATGACATCGATCAGGGAATTAGTATATATGTATGTATGTCTAAACGATGCATTTAAATGATGTACTCATAGACGAAGATACTTACTTCATAAAAATTCTAACAACCGCATCGCAAGCTCCCGTCGAGGAAGCGGCGGGGACTCAACATCAACGGTGTCAACTTGAACGGGCATAGGATGAGGGACGCCTAGTACTTCATCGGCGAGGCCACGATTTATCCTTAAAATATCCACTCTTCATCGGATCGGATATTTTTTCCCCGGCAGCCGACCAACTTAGCGATGGGGATAGAGCTTGAGGAGGGGATAGAGCTTGAGGAGGGATGGAGCTTGACGAGGGGATGGAACTTGAGGAGGAGGGGTTGAAGCTTTAGGAGCAGGTAGAGACATGTACAAGCTTCACCGGCCAAGGGATGGAGGTTCCCTTGACATCACTCACAAGCTTCACTCATCGGTTGGAGAGGGAGCTGTGCATCAATGATCACATTTTCAACGACACTCGACTTCATCATCGCATTTGTTGGTGGTGTACGGTTGATCCCAAGTTGTGAACAGTCCCTTTTGCAACCAATAATCGTCCATCATGATGATTGGGATCCTCCACATAAAGGTCACAAGGTTGCTCGACTGTCCAACAATGCAGCTCCTCTAGTGCTCTCTTACGCACGGGTGAGTGTGTGAAGGGAACACTGGTCTCGGACGATTGCTCAAAAGCAGCCTCATCGACTCGAGTTCCTCCTTCATCTGTCTTATCTCGGATTGAAAGATTGCGTCATTGAAGCTTTATTAGCACCAAATACGTCGTCCATCTCCTCCCGGGTAACCATACTTTGTCTATGGCGTTTGGATGTACCAAAGACTTGCTTTATGCCTACCCGTCCTCCAATCCCCCTTACACGCCCCCGGGTGATCCGGTTTTTCGGTCGCAACGGTCGAACATCATTCCTCCCGTCCGACACAAAAGATCCCTCTCGCTTCTTTCTTTTTAAGATCTTCCCGTAAGATACGGATAACGAGAAGCTTAGTAATGAAACATGTTTAGTAACTAAAAAATAACAATAACGATACTTACAATTCTTTCAAAGAACTAGACGAGTTTGTTCACTCGTGTAGGCGCCGCTTGGCTTTTGCCGAATATGCAACCACAACTCCTCGCGACGTATTGGAGATGGAGGAGCATGTATCACGAAGGATTGGATTCGCTTCATCATCCAATCTCTTCCGCTTGGCACCATCAAATCTTTTCGGCCTTTTGATATCCGCGTGAGAAGCCCTATGAGGGCAATCATTCTTTCTACCTATCTCCTGTGCTTGTTCCCTTCTTTTACGTGAATCAGATTGAAAACATCTATTAATTATGAATTCCAGCCATGCATGTCACTAACGAAATTAGAGAACTTCGCTTCATATGAACGTCAATCAAACGGTAGTCAAATTCTTCACTTCATCAAGTTTCAACATTTTATTTAAGGAAGATGTAGAATTGTAGAAGAAATTGGAGCTATGTTTTGTAGTGCTAGCTAGATAGATAGGTTAAGAAACAAAAGAGAATTATGCTTACGTAATAATACAAACTTGATCTTTTTAAGGCATCCAGTGGGATCGGTAGTCCCCATTAGATAGTAACAATTGGGTATATAAAGTTTCCCCCTTTTAAGACTATTCATTTCCTCCTTTGCAAGACAAACCATTACACAATTAATACCTTCTCATCGGTAATTTACCTTTCCCGGGGTTGACATATCGGACTTGCATAGACAAAGGCGGGAAATGGATACTTCTATTCACACACCGAACTATTATATAACTAACAGGATTAGATGAACACAATAACATTCACATATCCGCACAGTTAATAAGCAAACAAAAGGGAAAACAAAACTAAATATAAACTCACCGAGCTTCGGGAGTGGTCCACGAAAGAACAAATTGTCGCCAAATTCGTTCATCAATAAATGTGTAAACTTCCCAAGGATGTTTGGCGGGCGGAACATCGGAGAAAATATACGTGTTAGCGAGAAAGGTCTTAAACTTCCTCCACCGATCAGCACAATAAGACAATGTCTTGTCTTTCAACTTCGACGATCGGGGACGGTGTATGTAACCCGATAGTCTCCCAAATAGGATCCTTTACATTCTTAGAGTCCACACTTTTCCACTCATCTGTCAAGATGCTAACCTTCTGCGTGCTAGACAAAACGACAAAACTATTATATTTGCTTTTATTAGGACCGACAGTTCCAACCTTGCATCAAACTGAATCTCGAGCTTTGACCCGGAAGTCCGACTTAGGGTCACATCCATCATTCGTGTGCCTCTTCTACCACGGCGTGCGGGCGATTACGAGCCTCATTGTGAGATGAAGAGGGTTCGTTCTCACTCACACCCGTCACACCGAACGGCTTTGCCGAACACGAATAGATTCGTTTTCACCGTCCATTTTCAAGACGGGGAAGAGAGGAATGCCGAGCAAATGAGAGAGTAACGGGGGGCTGATGGTACGTGGGCGAGGAAGAGAGGTAATGCAACGGGAAGGGTTTTGGAACGTGAACGAGGTTCTCCACGAGTAACAAAAGCTTTGCGCGAAGAAATGTATAACTTGCATGGATTTTTAAGACCGGATGAAAAAGAGACGGTCTTAATATTTACATTAATCCCGGTCATATTAAACGTCCGATCTAAAAAGTTTAACCTTTAAGATCGTTCCTTTTAAAACGCCGGTCTTAATATTAATGAACTTTTTCATACCGAAAGTATCATATGTCCGGTCTTGAAAGAAAACTTTTAAGACCGTCTTCTTGATAAGTTCGGTCTTAAAACTTTAGACTTTTTATATTTAAAATTTTCCTTATTATGTTTTACCGCGAAAAATATAAGTACGGCTATATGAGATATATTTAGAAAGTAATTGAAATTTCAGTTCAATTTTTAAGACCGGTTGTATTTTAGTCGGTCTCAATAATGTTTTTAAGAGCGGTGAAAAATTGGTCCGGTGCAAGAAGTTCTTTATATTTACGGAACTACCACCGGTCATTCCTTTAAGACCGAGGTGTCCATTGTCCGCTCTAAATGAGGCGGTCTTAAAGCCTTTTTTTGCACTAGTGAACATCTGAATTTGTGCATGTTTGGTGTCATCAACTCTTCATGAAAGTTGTTCGAGAGAGTAACATACATGTGCGGTTTTCATTAATAATTGGCATTTACTTCCACCCCATCATTTGGCCTTTCCAACATTACAACCCTAAAAAGACCCTTTGATTCACGAAGACTATGGGCTACTTAGTGTGGAGATGTAGGATAGTCACAAGCTTATGGGAAGCCTAAATTAGATGGTCTTGAGAGAAATATCCTTGATTAATCGAGTGAGAGGAAACACTTACCATGTGAGAAATCTCCTCCTTTATTTGCTTTCCTTGATTAAATCGCATGAGTTTAATTGCTTTTTCGGCATGAAGTTGTTTTGGATTGATGCTATTTGAAGGAGAACGTTGATGAATACAAGTGGTTCATATTTGAGCATGCTTTTATACTCTTCGTTGGTGGTGTGTTTGAGATTGAGTTTTATTCCATTATTTTGCCCGGAGTGTAAAATCCCTAGTGTTTTTTTATTATTATTATTATTTTTGGCGGAGGGGGGGATTGGTAGAACCCATTATTTTCATATATTTTCATGTATAATCTTAGGCTTTCATCACTTTAATTGAGCTAAAATGTGTTAGTTAGAAGATAACTGTGTTTAGGAGTGATTATATGGATTAATTTCTTAGGTGTCTATTATTTTAATTACAAGATATTACATTTTATTTGGGGTTTAATTTGTAGGACCCTTGGGAGTTCTTTGTAAAGTGTTCGCGAGATTCTGCACTAAAGAGTTTTGTTGTGAATTGAGCTGGAATTAAACGTGCGGTTGAGATTCTCGTGACTTCATCATTGCTTTGTCCTGTGGCAACTTGTTGATTGGCCTACCTTTCTCGGTCAATTTTATTCTTTGGTTGCTTCTTCTTGGTTGGATCATGTAAGGTTTAATTAAATTTGGCTTCTTGAGTGTTATTATTCCTTTTTTATTTAAATAATGCTAAACATCTTAAGTTTGTATTTCAAGTTACTAAATACTTGAAACTTCAAGAGATTGATCATAGAAATCTAGACATCTTTGGAATTCTACCTTATTTTCAACTAAATATTCTCAATAAAGTTATTTTCTTTTATTTCACTTGTCTACCAATAAAGTTTTCTTTTTGTTTCCCTGTTCATATGCTTAGTTTTGACTCATTTTCCCTACTATTTTCAAATCTTCAGGGCCCTGCTAATGCTGACTAGTTGTTGAAAATCCAGCGGGAGCTTGATGAAACAAGAATCATCCTGGTGAGCGTTAGATTTACATATGGATCAATTTGTTATAAATTTCTTTTCAGTTGGACATTCTTCTTTTCTTGCAATTGTCCAAACTTTTTATTTTATATTTATATTAACCTTACGTGAAAAAAACTTGTAAAATTGTTTGGGGGTTTTGGAACCTGTTTCTCAATAAAAATGATGATCAATGAATGCTCATGCAATTCAAGCATCACGTTCTACTTGGCTGAATAATTCATGTCCTTGAATGAGATGTTATCATAGAATTTATAAAACCACCCTTTTATTGTTGCAATTGCATCTTGGTTAGTCATGGTTTTGAAAGCAATCTCATGAAGTAATCTCCATAAGCATTAATTCCTAGGATAGTTATTATTTAGCTTTTGTAAACTATTCTCGGATAGTGTTAACCCTTGATGGAAGGTAATCTTTGGGCCTAATATTTCCATTTTTTGTGTGATGCCACTTGTAACATACATTCTCTAGAACTTGGCTTGGTTTTCTTTCAAAGCCACACACCAACACTATGCATATGATAGAGGCATTTTATTCTTCACCCCTTTTAGACTTAAACACAAACTTCAAACATCTTCTCCCTTGCTGACCTTCATTTATCACATTTTGGACTCAAGCAATATATGCATGGTAATCTCCTGTTGAAACACAATTTGGCATCAATTTCTAGATCGAATTCTCATAGATGACTTTTGACTGTATGTTACTAAATGATTCATTGATTGAGTGCTTGCAAGTCTGGTTGGAAGGATAAAAAATAGAGGAGATTGAAGAAAAGAGAAAACTAATAGAAAATGGCATTGGAAAGAAAACGAAAAAGAAAGAAAGAAAGGAAACAGAAACTACAGTGAAAAGGCCAATATTGAAAAGGAAAGAGAAAAAGAAAAGGAAAAAAATATCTTAAAATAAAAGGTGTATTCATGCATAAGCCAACAACCATCAACCATCATAGCAATGTACTCTACGGACTTTGGACTTCATATTAAATTCCTTATGAGTAAAAGTTCCATTGAAAATTGATTGGATTAGTTGCTGCATAATTGGGAAGCAATAGAATGCTTTGTATTGTTGTTTCGACTCTTCCTTGCTCATGCATATTTACTTGAGTGATTGATTGTCTATTTTACCATGTCATCTAACCTATTTCAAAATTACAATCTATGGAAAGTCCTCTTGATGCTTGAACTCATTTCCATTACTAATGGAATTTGCCTTCCACCTAATTATTCAAGAGGCAAGAGGCTGCTATTAAATATGAGAGATCAACGGCGTAACTTATACCACCTCTTGTTTGATAATGCATGTCGAACCAAATTATCTTTATAGATATATTTCCATACTTGAAGATGCATCTTAACACTTTATAGTTTGATGTATTGATTTATTTCTCCTTTCTTCTTTATTATTTGCTCTCATCTTCCCCCTTATTATTTGTTACTATTTGTTATTTATATTTATTTTTATCTTTGCACATGAATTTATTATTGTTTATAAATATTATTTAGAATACTTAATTATTCATGCTGCTTATTTGGTTCTAGAGGAGAGAGCATTTTGTTTTCATGTTGCCGGGAAGATGGGAGGTTTTGGGTCCTTGGTACCCATGGTAATTTCCTTTTGTTGGCATTTTTCTTTTGGTGAAGCCCCAACTCCTCAACTTGCTTAATATGGTGAACTGATCCTCTTCCCTCTTCTATAATTTGTTTATGATTTATAATTTTGTGTCATTTTAGTAGTTTTCTCTTTTGTATAATTGGGCTTATGGACTTTTGAGTTTCATTATTTAAATGGACATCTCGGTATCATATTTGTTTTCAATATTCATCCTCCTCTTTTCCTTCTCTCTTTTTACTTCTTTCAATATGATGAGATTTTCAAATTATTCCATTTGTTGTCTTCATTTATTATTTGTTACTATTTGCTTATTATATATAATATTTATTATTCATAATATTTATTATTCAAAATATTATATATATAACAATTATTTTACCCTTCCACTTTTTCCACTACTAGATTCATTTCTTTCTAATTTTTCTTTTCATGCTAATTAAGCAACTGTCGGTGGCTTGATTTTGTTGTTATAACTCGTGAGGAGATTGGGATTAGGCTCTTGGCTCGGCTTTTAGCCTATAATCTCCCGAGATAACTCTTTTGATTGTTGCAATTCAATTGTTCTGGATAAAGTGTTTGATTGCTGATTTTACTTGCTTTGTGTTAATAATTGTGTTTGCCATGGTTGTTAGGAACTTCGGTTCCGTATAAGGGTGCTTTGTAGTAATTTAATTAAAGCTTACTTCTATTGTTGTGCCTAGTGTTCTGTGGTAGGCACGCTTCTATCTTGGGCTGGTGAGCGTTAGTTGCATTTTCGTAACAATATTTCTTGCCACTGTTGAGGTCATTGCTTGCTGAACTTTAAGTTTGTTTCTGATTTGATTGCTACAGGCACTTTTTTTTTTTTGGTGAAAGCTGATTTACTGCTGTAATTCTTTTTTAAAAAACTGCATTGGTGCATTGTTGGATCATAAATATTGCTTGTGTGTGAATCATGTTCTCTTGCGGAATCTGAGAAAAAAATTGAAGAGTTCATAGTACTATCACTGTGTGTGAAAATTGCCCAAAGTTTTGTGCCTTGCACCTGTTTGCCTCATTTCATGCGCTGTCATGAACTCCTCTCGTTTTGCAGAAAATTATGTTGCTTTGGTTGAGTGAAAAATTCTCTAACTACTGTTGAACTGATCTAGTGCACATTGTTGATGTGTTTTTGTGGTGAATGCACTTGGAGTTGATGTTAGCATCAAGAACTTGCTACATGTTGCATGAAGGTGATTTTTTTAGCAACTTGCAATTTTGTAGAATTGATAGCTATACAATTGTGAGAAATCTCGTTTGAATTTTGAAACCTTGCATTGAGGATAAAAATAAGTAATCTCTGCATTTGTTAAAACTCTTCCAAGTTTGAGAAAATCCATGTTGACAGAAGCTGTTTCTGTTATGTGATTTATAAAATCCTTGATCTTGCTGTGATTTCTAATTTAAGGAGCCTTGTGTTTGTGCAGAACTCTCCTGAATTGCCAGCGCCTTAGTAGCGCAGTGGCATGGGAGCTTGGTTCCCTTCCCCCATGTCCAAGGTTCGAACCCTGCCCCCCTCCCTACTATATTGAGTTGACAACTAGCCATTAATGATATGTCATTAAGAGTTTGAGTTCAATACTTGCTGCTGGAATTTATTTATTTTTTATTAGGGCCCTAGAAGATTTCAATCATCTAGTTGTCCCTTTCCTCCTTTTACTCTCTTGAATTGCAGCTGAAATCATATGTTGGATTGATTATTTGTAGCAAGTGTTAGGGGTGACCCACTCTGTAGTAAATCATAGTTAGTTGATTGTGCTCCCTATTCCTTGGTCTTCCTATTCCTTATCTCTTGCTACGATTTGAGTTTCATTGTTTCATCATTAGTCTATACTAGCACTGTGGACATGCAAAAGTAAAGTATGCGGGAGAGATTAGAGGTGAGCCTCTTTGGTGTCATTTTCTGCTAGCTTTTCTGCCGTCATTTTTTTTTGGGAGTATTAAGCATGTTTAAAGTGTTGCAATTGCATCTTTGTTTGTCATGGTTATGAAAGCAATCTCATGAAGTGAATTCCCATAAGCATTAATTCCTAGGATAGTTATTATTTAGCCTTTATAAACTATTATGGATGCGGCGTTAACCCTTGATGGAAGTTAATCTTTGGGCCTAATATTTCCATTTTTGTGTGAGCAATGAGCATCACTTGTTACATACATTCTCTAGAACTTGGTTCTCTTTCAAAACCACACACTTGCACTAGGCATAGGATAGGGGCATTTTAGTCTTCACCCCTTTTGGAGTTAAACGCAAACTTCAATTCTCCCTTGCTGACCCATTGGGCCATTCACTTTCTTTTCATTTATCACTTTTTGGACTCAAGTAATATGCCCGTTGAAACACAATTTGACATCAATTTCTAGATCGAAATCATATCAGCACTGCACTAACGGCTGAAATGTAGGCACCAATTACTGATTTGATCGTTATTTATTATTTAATAGTTAATAGATATTTATGATTTAGAATTATTACCTATGACCACTAATATTTATTTTCTTATTCTATTTCTTCTCCACTTGGAATTGCCGGAGTTGCTGAATAGGTTTGTATTACTTAAATTACTTGAGTTAAATGGGCTATTTTGTTTATATGCAAACTTTTGTTTATAACATAAATTTGTATTCGATGATTTTTCTTTTTTTTTCCCCTCATGATTTATTCGTGATTTATAATTATTATTTTAACCATGAAGACTTATTATCTTCTTATGCATCTCCGCAATTCACCCTTCTTCATTTTGTATCATTTTAGTAGTTTTTTATTTGTTGTATAATTGGGTTTATAGACTTTTGCGATAAATTATTTAAATGACATTACGTTGTCATATTTGTTTTTAATAACCATCCGCCTCTTTTCCATCTTTCTTTTATTATTTGTTACTTTTTTTTCCATCCATTATTTGTTACTACTTGTTTATTAATTATTATTTATAATATTTATTATTCAAAATATATATATATATATTTAAACTTTTGCCACTACTAGATTCATTTCTTTCTAATTTTTGTTTTCATGCTAATTCAGCATTCTTCTTTTAGTATTATATTTTTATTTGTTTTCTCTTTTTCCTATGACTTTATGACTTTTGAAGTTTTTGTTTGTACTATTTAAATTTTGATGTACTAATTTGTTAGATATCAATTAATACTCTTCTACTCTCTTTTGGTATTTGTTTTTTTCCTATAACTTTTGAACTTTCATGTCTTGTTTTTATTTAATTTTTGCTAATTCACCATTCACCATTCCTCATTTTGTATTTTGTATTATAGTATGTTATGTTAATTGTTTTCTGTTTTTTTCCATAACTTCATCAGTTTATATTAAGTTGTTTATTAATTTGACTTATTATTTGTTATGTTAATATTTAATTAGTTTAGTTTAGTTTTTTTAATTATTATTTATTTATTATAATGCTTAAATTACTCAAGTTAAATAGACTATTTTGTTTACATGTTTGTATTCGACGATTTTCCCTTATTATTTATTTATTTGTTTATTTGTGTTTTATGATTATTATTTTAACCATTAATTATCTTCTTATGCTTCTTCCTAATTCACTCTTCTTCATTTTGTATCATTTTAACATAACAAGAAGTTACTTTTGTATAATTGGACTAATGAACTTTTGTGATAAATTATTTAAATGGGTTTCGTTGTCATCTTTGTTTTTAGTAATCATCCTTCTCTTTTCCTTCTCTCTTTCATTCTTTCCCTATGATAGAGTTTTCTAACTGTTCTATTTGCATCTTTATTTATTTATTATTTACAATGTTTTCATCTTTCATCTTACTCTTTTGGTATTTTATTTTTATTTTTTTTTTCCTATGACTTTTGAACTTTCATGTCTTGTTTTTATTTGATTTTTGCCTAATTCACCATTCCTCATTTTGTATTTTGTATTATAGTATGCTTTGTTAATTGTTTTCTGTTTTTCCCATAACTTTATCACTTTATATTAAGTTGTTTATTAATTGGACTTATAATTTGTTACGTTAATATTTAATTAGTTCAGTTTAGTTTTTTAATTATCATTTATTTATTATAATGCTTAAATTACTTAAGTTAAATGGACTATTTTGTTTATATGTTTATATTCGACGATTTTCCCTTTTTATTCATTTATTTAATTGTGTTTTATGATTATTATTTTAACCAATAATTATCTTCTTTATGCTTCTTCCTAATTAACCCTTCTTTATTTATTCATTTATTTTTTTCCTTTTTTTCCTATCTCAATTTTTTTGTTATATTTGATTATTTTGTGTGTGTGCGTGACATATGTATTTATTCATTTCTTTTTTCCTATCCCAATATTTTTGTTGTAACAGTTTGCGTTGTGATTATTGGTTTGTTTGCTTGTTTTCAATTTGCTTTAGTGTTAATATTGTTCATTTTATACCTACTTATTTAATTTATTTTCATATGCATTAATTCATTTTTCTTTTCCTTTTTTGCTATCTCAATTTTCTTGTTGTAATTGACTATTTTTACGTATGTGTGTGACATATGTATTTATTCATTTATTTTGTCCTTTTTTCTTATCTCAATTTTCTTGTTGTATTTGATTATTGTGTTGTGTCTGTGTGACATATGTATTTAGATTTTGTCCTTTTTTCCTATCTCAATTTCCTTGTTGTATTTGATTATTTTGTATGTGTGTGACATATGTAATTATTATTTTTTTTTTTTTTTTCCTATCTCAATTTTCTTGTTGTAATTGATTCTTATGTGCGTATGTGACATATGTATCTATTCATTTATGTTTTCCTTTTTTCCTATCTATATTTTCTTGTTATATTTGATTATTGTGTGTGTGTGCAACATATGTATTTATTAATTTATTTTGTCCTTTTTTTCTTATATCAATTTCCTTGTTGTATTTGATTATTTTGTGTGTGTGTGTGACATATGTACTTATTCTTTTATTTTATCCTTTTTTCCTATCTCAATTTTCTTATTGTAATTGATTATTGTGTTTGTGTGTGTGACATATGTATTTATTCTTTATTTTTTCCTATCCCAATATTTTTGTTGCAATAGTTTGCGTTGTATTTTATTATTGGTTTGTTTGCTTGTTTTCAATTTGCTTTAAAATATTGTCCGTTTTATACCTAGTTATTTAATTTATTTTCATATGCATTACTTCATTTATCTTTTCCTTTTCTTTTTGTAATTGACTATTTTCTGTGTGTGGGTGACATGTATTTATTCATTTATTTTGTCCTTTTTTCTTATCTATATTTTCTTGTTGTATTTGATTATTTTGTTTGTGTGTGTGGGGCATATGTATTTATTCATTTATTTTGTCCTTTTTTCCTATCTCAATTTTCTTGCTGTAATTGATTCTTATGTGTGTCTATGACATAAGTATTTATTCGTTTATGTTTTCCTTTTTTCCTATCTATATTTTCTGTATATATTTGATTATTTTGTGTGTGTGTGTAACACATGTATTTATTAATTTATTTTGTCCTTTTTTCCTATCTCAATTTCCTTGTTGTAATTGATTATTTTGTGTGCGTGTGTGACATATGTATTTATTCATTTATTTTGTCCTTCTTTCCTATCTCAATTTTCTTGTTGTATTTGATTATTGTGTTTGTGTGTGTGTGTGACATGTATTTATTCTTTTATTTTTTCCTATTTCAATATTTTTGTTGTAATAGTTTGCGTTGTATTTGATTATTGGTTTGCTTGCTTGTTTTCAATTTGCTTTAGTGTTGATATTGTTAGTTTTATGCTTACTTATTTAATTTATTTTCATATGCATTACTTCATTTATCTTTTCCTTTATTGCTATCTCAAATTTCTTGTTGTAATTGACTATTTTCTATGTGTGTGTGTGACATCGGTATTTATTCATTTATTTTGCCCATTTTTTGCTATCCCTTTCTTGTTGTATTTGATTATTGTGTTTGTGTGTGTGACATTTTTTTCCTATCTCTTCATTGTTGTAATTGATTATTGTGTTTGTGTGTGGGTGACATATGTATTTATTCATTTATTTTTTGTCTTTTTTTCCTATCTCAATTTCCTTGTTGTATTTGATTATTGTGTGTGTGTGTGTGAGATATGTATTTATTCATTTATTTTTTCCTTTTTTCCTATATCAATTTCCTTGTTGTATTTGATTATTACGTGTTGTGTGGGTGACATTATTTTCCGTGTGTGTGTGTGTGACATATGTATTTATTCCATTATTTTGACCTTTTTTCCTATCTCAATTTTCTTGTTATATTTGATTATTGTGTGTGTGTGTGTGACATATGTATTTATTCATTTATTTTGTCCTTTTTTCCTATATCAATTTCCTTGTTGTATTTGATTATTCTGTGTGTGTGGGTGACATATGTATTTATTCATTTATTTTTTCCTTTTTTCCTATCTAGATTTTCTGGTTGTAATTGATTATTTTCTGCATGTGTGGGTGACATATGTTTTTATTTATTTATTTTGTCCTTTTTTCCTATCTATATTTTCTTGTTGTATTTGATTATTGTGTTTGTGTGTGTGTGACATACGTATTTATTCATTTATTTTGTCATTTTTTCCTATATCAATTTCCTTGTTGTATTTGATTATTCTGTGTGCGTGGGTGACATATGTATTTATGCATTTATTTTTTCCTTTTTTCCTATCTAGATTTTCTTGTTGTAATTGATTATTTTCTACATGTGTGGGTGACATATGTATTTATTCATTTATTTTGTCCTTTTTTCCTACCTATATTTTCTTCTTGTATTTGATTATTGTGTTTGCGTGTGTGTGACATATGTATTTATTTATTTATTTTGTCCATTTTTCATTTCTCAATTTCCTTGTTGTATTTTATTAGTTTCCGTGTGTGCGTGACATATGTATTTATTCAATTATTTCCCCTTTTTTCCTATCTCTTTCTTGTTGTATTTGATTATTGTGGTTGTGTATGTGTTATATTTTTTTCCTATCTCTTCATTGGTTTATTTGATTATTGTCTTTGTGTGTGTGTGACATATGTATTTATTCATTTATTTTGTCCTTTTTTCTTATATCAATTTCCTTGTTGTATTTGATTATTTTGTGTGTGTGTGACATATGTAGTTATTCTTTTATTTTGTCCTTTTTTCCTATCTCAATTTCCTTTGTGTATTTGATTATTGTGTGTGTGTGTGTGTGACATATCTATTTATTCTTTTTTTTCTCCTATCCAAATATTTTGGGTGTAATAGTTGGCATTCTATTTGATTATTGGTTTGTTTGGTTGTTTTCAATTTGCTTTCGTGTTGATATTGTTCGTCTTATACCTACTTATTTAATTTATTTTCATATGCATTACTACATTTATCTTTTCCTTTTTTGCTATCTCAATTTTCTTGTTGTAATTAACTTTTTTCTGTGTGTGTGTGAGACATAGGTATTTATACATTTATTTTGTCCGTTTTTCCTATCTCTTTCTTGTTGTATTTGATTATTGTGTTTGTGTGTGTGTGACATACTTATTTATTCATTTATTGTGTGTGTGTGTGTGTGTGTGCGTGACATATGTATTTATTCATTTATCATTTCTTTTTTGCTATCTCAATTTTCTTGTTGTAATTGACTATTTTATGTGTGTGTGTGTTTGACATTGGTATTTATTCATTTATTTTGTCCTTTTTTTCCTATCTCTTTCTTGTTTTATTTGATTATTGTGTTTGTTTGTGTGTGACATTTTTTTTCCTATCTCTTCATTTTTGTAATTGATTATTGTGTTTGTGTGTGGGTGACATATGTATTATTCATTTATTTTTGTCTTTTTGTCCTATCTCAATTTCCTTGTTGTATTTGATTATTGTGTGTGTGTGTGACATATGTATTTATTCATTTATTTTGTGCATTTTTCCTTTCTACATTTCCTTGTTGTATTTGATTATTTTCCGTGTGTGTGTGTGTGACATATGTATTTATTCCATTATTTTGTCCTTTTTTCCTATCTATATTTTCTTGTTGTATTTGATTATTTTGTGTGTGTGTGTGTGTGTGTGACATATGCATTTATTCATTTATTTTGTCCATTTTTCCTTTTTCAATTTCCTTGTTGTATTTGATTATTGTGTGTGTGTGACATATGTATTTATTCTTTTATTTTGTCCTTTTTTTTCTATATCAATTTCCTTGTTGTATTTGATTATTCTGTGTGTGTGGGTGACATATGTATTTAATTTATTTTCATATGCATTACTACATTTATCTTTTCCTTTTTTGCTATCTCAATTTTCTTGTTGTAATTGACTTTTTTCTGTGTGTGTGTGAGACATAGGTATTTATACATTTATTTTTTCCGTTTTTCCTTTCTCTTTCTTGTTGTATTTGATTATTGTGTTTGTGTGTGTGTGACATACATATTTATTCATTTCTTGTGTGTGTTTGTGTGTGTGTGACATACATATTTATTCATTTCTTGTGTGTGTGTGTGTGCGCGCGTGATATATGTATTTATTCTTTTATTTTGTCCTTTTTTCCTATCTCAATTTCCTTGTTGTATTTGAATATTGTGTGTGTGTGTGAAATATGTATTTATTCTTTTATTTTGTCCTTTTTTCCTATATCAATTTTCTTGTTTTATTTGATTATTCTGTGTGTGTGGGTGACATATGTATTTATTCATTTATTTTTTCCTTTTTTTCTATCTAGATTTTCTGGTTGTAATTGATTATTTTTTGCATGTGTGGGTGACATATGTATTTATTCATTTATTTTGTCCTTTTTTCCTATCTATATTTTCTTGTTGTATTTGATTACTTTGTTTGTGTATGTGTGACATACGTATTTATTCATTTATTTTGTCCTTTTTTCCTATATCAATTTCCTTATTGTATTTGATTATTCTATGTGTGTGTGGGTGACATATGTATTTATTCATTTATTTTGTCCTTTTTTCCTATATCAATTTCCTTGTTGTATTTGATTATTCTTGTGTGTGTGACATATGTATTTATTCATTTATTGTTTCCTTTTTTCCTCTCTAGATTTTCTGGTTGTAATTGATTATTTTCTGCATGTGTGGGTGACATATGTATTTATTCATTTATTTTGTCCTTTTTTCCTATCTATATTTTCTTGTTGTATTTGATTATTGTGTTTGTGTCTGTGTGACATACGTATTTATTCTTTTATTTTTTCCTATCCCAATATTTTTGTTGTAATAGTTTGCGTTGTATTTAATTATTGGTTTGTTTGCTTGTTTTCAATTTGCTTTAGTGTTGATATCGTTCGTCTTATACCTACTTATTTAATTTATTTTCATATGCATTACTTCATTTATCTTTTTTTTTTTTTTGCTATCTCAATTTTCTTGTTATAATTGACTATTTTTGTGTGTGTGTGTGTGACATCGGTATTTAGTCATTTATTTTGTCCTTTTTTTCCTATCTCTTTCTTGTTCTATTTGATTATTGTGTTTGTGTGTGTGTGACATTTTTTCCTATCTCTTCATTGTTGTAATTGATTATTGTGTTTGTGTGTGGGTGACATATGTATTTATTCATTTATTTTTTGTATTTTTTTCCTATATCAATTTCCTTGTTGTATTTTATTATTGTGTTTGTGTGTGTGTGAAATTTTTTTCCTATCTCTTCATTGTTGTAATTGATTATTCTGTTTGTGTGTGGGTGACATATGTATTTATTCATTTATTTTTTGTCTTTTTTTTCCTATATCAATTTCCTTGTTGTATTTGATTATTGTGTGTGTGTGTGACATATGTATTTATTCATTTATTTTGTGCATTTTTCCTTTCTCAATTTCCTTGTTGTATTTGATTATTTTCCGTGTGTGTGTGTGTGACATATGTATTTATTCCATTATTTTGTCCTTTTTTTCCTATCTATATTTTCTTCTTGTATTTGATTATTTTGTGTGTGTGTGTGTGTGTGTGTGACATATGCATTTATTCATTTATTTTGTCCATTTTTCCTTTTTCAATTTCCTTGTTGTATTTGATTATTCTGTGTGGGTGACATATGTATTTATTCTTTTATTTTGTCTTTTTTTCCTATTTCAATTTCCTTGTTGTATTTGATTATTACGTGTGTGTGGGTGACATATGTATTTAATTTATTTTCATATGCATTACTACATTTATCTTTTCCTTTTTTGCTATCTCAATTTTCTTGTTGTAATTGACTTTTTTACGTGTGTGTGTGAGACATAGGTATTTATACATTTATTTTTTCCGTTTTTCCTTTCTCTTTCTTGTTGTATTTGATTATTGTGTTTGTGTGTGTGTGACATACATATTTATTCATTTCTTGTGTGTGTTTGTGTGTGTGTGACATACATATTTATTCATTTCTTGTGTGTGTGTGTGCGCGCGTGATATATGTATTTATTCTTTTATTTTGTCCTTTTTTCCTATCTCAATTTCCTTGTTGTATTTGAATATTGTGTGTGTGTGTGAAATATGTATTTATTCTTTTATTTTGTCCTTTTTTTCCTATATCAATTTTCTTGTTTTATTTGATTATTACGTGTGTGTGGGTGACATATGTATTTATTCATTTATTTTTTCCTTTTTTTCCTATCTAGATTTTCTGGTTGTAATTGATTATTTTCTGCATGTGTGGGTGACATATGTATTTATTCATTTATTTTGTCCTTTTTTCCTATCTATATTTTCTTGTTGTATTTGATTACTTTGTTTGTGTATGTGTGACATACGTATTTATTCATTTATTTTTTCCTTTTATCCTATATCAATTTCCTTGTTGTATTTGATTATTCTATGTGTGTGTGGGTGACATATGTATTTATTCATTTATTTTTTCCTTTTTTCCTATATCAATTTCCTTGTTGTATTTGATTATTCTGTGTGTGTGTGACATATGTATTTATTCATTTATTGTTTCCTTTTTTCCTCTCTAGATTTTCTGGTTGTAATTGATTATTTTCTGCATGTGTGGGTGACATATGTATTTATTTATTTATTTTGTCATTTTTTCCTATCTATATTTTCTTGTTGTATTTGATTATTGTGTTTGTGTTTGTGTATGTGTGACATACGCATTTATTCTTTTATTTTTTCCTATCCCAATATTTTTGTTGTAATAGTTTGCGTTGTATTTAATTATTGGTTTGTTTGCTTGTTTTCAATTTGCTTTAGTGTTGATATTGTTCGTCTTATACCTACTTATTTAATTTATTTTCATATGCATTACTTCATTTATCTTTTTTTTTTGCTATCTCAGTTTTCTTGTTATAATTGACTATTTTTTTGTGTGTGTGTGTGTGACATCGGTATTTAGTCATTTATTTTGTCCTTTTTTCCTATCTCTTTCTTGTTCTATTTGATTATTGTGTTTGTGTGTGTGTGACATTTTTTCCTATCTCTTCATTGTTGTAATTGATTATTGTGTTTGTGTGTGGGTGACATATGTATTTATTCATTTATTTTTTTCCTTTTTTCCTATATCAATTTCCTTGTTGTATTTGATTATTGTGTGTGTGTGTGACATATGTATTTATTCATTTATTTTGTGCATTTTTCCTTTCTTAATTTCCTTGTTGTATTTGATTATTTTCCGTGTGTGTGTGTGACATATGTATTTATTCCATTATTTTGTCCTTTTTTCCTATCTATATTTTCTTGTTGTATTTGATTATTGTGTGTGTGTGTGTGTGTGTGTGTGTGACATATGCATTTATTCATTTATTTTGTCCATTTTTCCTTTCTCAATTTCCTTGTTGTATTTGATTATTGTGTGTGTGTGACATATGTATTTATTCTTTTATTTTGTCCTTTTTTTCCTATATCAATTTCCTTGTTGTATTTGATTATTCTGTGTGTGTGGGTGACATATGTATTTAATTTATTTTCATATGCATTACTACATTTATCTTTTCCTTTTTTGCTATCTCAATTTTCTTGTTGTAATTGACTTTTTTCGTGTGTGTCGAGACATAGGTATTTATACATTTATTTTGTCCGTTTTTCCTATCTCTTTCTTGTTGTATTTGATTATTGTGTTTGTATGTGTGTGACATACATATTTATTCATTTATTGTGTGTGTGTGTGTGTGACATATGTATTTATTCATTTATTTTGTCCATTTTTCCTTTCTCAATTTCCTTGTTGTATTTTATTATTTTCCGTGTGTGTGTGTGTGACATATGTATTTATTCAATTATTTTGCTCTTTTTTTCCTATCTCTTTCTTGTTGTATTTTATTATTGTGGTTGTGTGTGTGACATATTTTTTTTTTCCAATTCCTAGTCTTTCAATAGATTCAAATCCTTAAGGGCTATCACGACGAACATAAGAAATGAATACGGAAAGAGATCAATCTAATATTGATAAAGGAATCGTTGGTATTATACTAAGGGAACTAAAGGTATAAATAGACTCAAAAAGATCAGACTTAAGAACGCAAGAAATCTCGTTTTCTTTGAGTTGTTAAAAGACACAGAGCAAGGAATTAAGGGTGTAGAGGAAGAAGTCAGCCTTGGAAAGGTCAAGTTTGGAGTCGGAGAGAGAGATCCTTTAGATATTGAGCTCAAGGTAGCCGGAATTTGTGAAGATAAATTGGTCAAAGCAATAGTAATAATATTTACCTTTGTATAAATTGGTCTAGGCCACCCTTCCCTATTATGAACCACAACAATAGTGGGTAGTTTCTTGACGAAATGTTGGGCATGTATGTCGTTTGACTGATTGGGCTCGATGATGTAGATGATGAGATGAGATGAGATGTATTATTTAACTGATTTAATAGTCAAATTTAACATTGAGGAACATCGGGCAAAATAGCTGCGTTTAGTAAACTTCCGTTGCTCCTAAAAAGACTTCCAGATACCCACTGCTCCTCGGTAAAAACTTTCGGGATAAAAATGCTATTTAACCTATCAACGCCTCGTATCAAAACGCTTCTTTCTTTTCTTTACTTTTTTTTTTGGGGGGGGGGTTGGGGGGATAGGAAAGCCAGGGATCTTAGATAATTAACATTGACCAAGTTTTCAAAGAAGTAAAAAAAATAAAGGGAAAACATCCGTAAGATTCTAAAGAAGAGAAAAAATATCAAAAAAGTCTCAACTCCAAATCCCCTATCAAAGAAGTCCTTAGAGACTTTTTTTATATTAATTGCAGAATTCCATAATCAAAAAAGTCTTGTTGTCAAAATGACTTTTTATGTTGTTAAAATTTCCCTACAAAAATATTTTGTCAAAATGGCTTTTTCTGCCACAAGAAATTTTCCAAATTTCTAAAATTCTACATGCTGGAGAAAAATTCAGAAAATGTTTGACAATAGGAAAAGCTATCTTGATAACATAAAAAGCCCTTTTGACAAAAATCTTTCCATAGTGAAATTTTAACAACATGAAAAGCTATTTTGACAATGAGACTTTTTATATTGGAATTCCGTCATTAATATCAAAAAAGTCCCTAAGAACTTTTTTGATAGAGAATTTAGAGTTGAGATTTTTTTGATATTTTTTCTCACTGATATTTTACCAAAAATAAAGCAAATGGGCTCGCCGACCAAGCGCACCAAAACAATTTGCATTAGGATTTATCCACCTCTTTGGTCTAACCTTCTGATTTGATGCTTTCTTTTTCGGCTTGATTTTAAAGACGAATTGTATTTAACAAAAAGAGAGAGAGAGATGAACGCAAGTTGACCAGCAGCTTGGTTTCCTTCCTATAGACGTGACTGAGAATAACCAGCCATTCCTACAGGAGCCGTGACCTGTTCCGCGGATTAAACTGGAATGAACTTATTTTGTTTAGGATCCAACCAGTATCCGATATGAGGCGTAGAGATCATTAAGCTCTCCCAATAAAAACAGGAATGAACATTGGGTCTTTCTTAATTTTGAATAGTTCAAATCACAAGATTGAATAACAAATTAAAATTTGCTGAACTTAGAGCTGAAAATAAGTTAGATTTTAGCTAAATAGGTTTGACTAGGGGTGGGCATGGGCAAGGCGAGACTCCTGCCCGATGCCTAGCCCAAAGAATGAACAGGCTGCACTTTGCAGCCCGATGCCCAGTCCTACTTGATAAAAGCCCTAACCATTTTTTGGGTTGGGCAAAGGCGGGCTGGGCAGGGCGGGCTTCCCTTGCCTAAGTAATGACGTCTTGCCCTGTTCCTTGAAGATTTTAGTTTGCAGTTCACAGAATTTCAAAGCTTTGGGGATAACTAAAGTATAATATAATATATTTAGACATAATAACATAATACATTTTAAATAAAATAATATATGTAGAACAATATTTATTTAAATATATTTAAATTTCAAGGCGGGGCCAAATGGGCGGGGCAAGACCCCCTACCCGATGCCCACTGCCAAATGAGTATGCAACGAGAATTAAAGCTTGGGTCTTATCCTATATATTGCCAGGCTTATGCCCGAGCCGCCTATTTAAAGACTAATTTAAAACATAAGTATTTAAATAGGCTTAAAAGCTTATAGCTTTAAATTTATATATAACCTTTTATACTTATTTACAAGTCTATGTTATGTCTTAACAACTTATAATACATTCTCACTTGCAACATAAAAGTTTAGTAAAGAAAAGAGGAAAATGCCTAGTGATGCAGGTTGTTAAAGAAAATAGGAATAAGAAAAGTGAGTAAAGAAATATAATTTATAAAATCAACTCACTACAACAAATAGCACGTAAAACTAGATATTATTGTTTTTCCTTTTCCCCTAAAAACTGAGACTAACTTTTCCTATAGAGATTATAATATTTTAATTAAATATCACTAAAATAAACTTACAGCAATTGTAAACATCCTATTTTATCCGAGACCAACAAAAAATAATAAAGGAAAAAAAAAAATCTTTCCAGTCTTACAATTTAGGAAAATCTCCTTACGGAGTTAAAAAAGAATATTATTGACGGTGCTTGGCTTTTTTGCAATAAATAACAATAGAAGAAGAAATGTCATTTATGGTGATTGGCCTCTGATTAGGAAATGTGGTGCAGAGTCATTTAGGAGAAAATAAAATAAAATAAAAATATAGTATTTAAGATAATTGACTCCTTATTATAAATGTCATTTTGAGTCATTATGGCGGGAAAATAAAAATAAAAATCCTGAATTGATGACAACTGTTGCCAGAATAGGAAGTGTCACCTTGGGTCATTAAGGGAAAAAAATATATTAAAAAAATTAAAATTAAAATATAAAAATATCCTCATCGATTGATTTCACTTTTAAATTAGGAAATGTTATTAAGAAAATAAACAAAAATATAAAAACAAAAGTTTTTTAAAAAACTTTCATTTATGTTAATTGGTTCTCAAGCTAGGAAATGCCATTAATTAAGAAAAAAAAAAAAGAGCATTAACGAGGCAAATACTAGGTGATGTCCATAAAAACGAGAGGAAGGGTTGAAGTAGAGGACACAAGATTTTACATTCACTAACTAAAAGAACTAGCCTTTTGTAAAGAAATTCCAAGTAAAATCCATTTTTGTTCAAATCTCTAGTGTTGTGGCTATTTCAATTGTGTCATCACTGGGTAGATGATATCATCAACATACAATAAAAACATCCATTTTATGTTGTAGAGTGATTTGTAGATTATGCATGTCATTCCGAGAATATTGTGTTCTAACACCGCTTGTGGAACATCCATATGCCCCTCTTCCTCTAAATCACTATTAAGAAAAGCATTCTTCACATCAAGTTTATGCAGGGGCAAGTCCACATTTGCCGCTTTGGCCGGGACACCAATATTCAAATAGTATTTAGTTTTGCGAGCAAATGTCTCTTGATTATATATTATTTCTATAATCAAAGCCTATACATCATAGACCTCTTTATCAAGGTTGTCAAACTCACGAGTTTAAGTAAACTCGTGATAATGACGTAAACTCGTATTGTGGATCCGAATCGTAAATTCATAAAAGTTTACTTTTAATAATTAAAATATGAAAAATGACAACAATTTGATTTAAATATATTTTAATCCAAATAATTGAAATTAAATATATCAACATTTATAATTTATTATATTTAATAAATAAATTTCTATAAAATTCATATGTAAAGCCATTGAGGATGACAAAATTGAAAAAATTAACACAATTTTGTAAGCTAGAAACGTAAAACGGTAAATTCGGTGCATAAACTCGTGAGTTTAACTAAGTTTACATCTGAAACAAGTTTACTAGAGACTCAACTCGATTTAATAAGATAAAAACAAGAAACTCGAAGAGTCAACTCACGAGTTTGACAACAATGCTCTATATAAGTATATAGAGCCGAATAACCAACCTTAGCATTAGTATCTTATCATAATCTTAGCAAATCACAATATATGATAAGATAAGAATATATTACAATAAATTCAAAATTCAAATATTAAATAACAATCATGATTGATGAGATTGATTTTAGTTCAAACATAAAGTATATACCATCATGCTTATTAAATTGTTTTTTATAGGTCCAAAAAATTTGAATGCCAAAACCAATAGCAAAGGGAAATTTATAATAGGACAAGAGAATGGGAATGAAAAGAATCTTGAAGATTGGGGGAGGAGGAAGGGGAAGTGATATTGTTAATGGAGAATGATGATAAATTGAGTGACATGGATCTTGGGGATAATGATGAGTGATGAATGGTATGTTTAGTGTTTTTTAAGTTAGGGTTTTGAAATGTGATATTGACTTTACTAATTTTAATTGATCTTGGGGACTACTTGATATGTATTGGATTTTTTTTTTTTTTTATTTGGGAGATGTATAGAACGTATGTAGTCACTGTCATTATATCTATTTCACCATATAGCTTGAATCTGATGTGTTTTGATGTTTATTCTTTAAATATGAGCTTTATGAAGTATTATTTTCCTTTAAAATTCTAATATCTACAAACTTTTGATCTCTTATGTGAAATTTACATTTATGACACCCTTAAGAATTTATCATTAATCTTACTATTTACGATACATTTTGGTTCACAATTTGGAAAGTAGGCTTTTTGATTCACAGTTTGCATCCCTATTTGACAACCTTGTTGTTCGATACTAGAGAGTCTTAAAAGTGTGACTTGTATCTGCTACTTCATTTTCTGGTTCTGCAACATTCGTACAATATTCTTAACCAAAATGACATTGTCCTCTTCAATCATATTAGCATTGTTCGGCCTTTCGAGTGTCTACATTTTATTCTAATGTTAGGATGGGGTTTGTGTTGGGATCTGTACACGTAGCGGAAAGATTTCATCCATTTAAAATCTTACAAATCCTATCGAGGTCTATCAACGATGTTTAAATCGGTTAGTAAGGAACCGTACCTATGCAAACTCGTGTGCGTCTCGAACGTCGTGCGATCAAACAAACAGCCGACTCTACAAATCTACTCCCTCTACCGGTATCCACACGAACAACCTCCAACACTAACGACAGCATGTCAGCACCTTCAGTATTTTCACGTCTCTCCTTTTCTCTCTCTAAGGTTTCTCGCGACTTTTCTAATACGTCTTGCAAAATGTCCTGTAGGTTTTTCAAAACCCCATAGGCGTATTATATATTCAAAATTAATCCTTATTAATCTTGCAATTCAAATTTGGATAAAATAATATATTAATTAAATCTATCTAATATATTTAATCTAATCTATTTATTTGATCCGAATTGAAAGCCTGTTGATTTAATTTATCTCTATGAATTAAATCGAGATATGATATCAATCTATTTAATTAAATCGAGATACTATATCTCGAATTAAATTAAATCGATATATGATATCTCTATTCGAAAATTAAATCTCGAGATACAATATCTTTATTTGTTTTAGATATTTAATTTATCAAATAAATTAAATATAAAAAATATATTGTATAATAATATTATAATCTTCATTAAATAATATTATTATATTATTTTCGAATTTAATAATATATATATATATATATATCCATCCTAGATTAAATACAATATTTATTAAATATTAGACATATCTAAGATTCAATGAATCTTGACACTATTACTCGTGTTGGGCTATTCTTATGTGCGACCCTGCAGGCCCACATAAGATTGGCAGTCGGCCAATACTGTACTAGCCCATAAGTTGCAAGTAGCCTCTAGTAAGACATTGCGACTACCCAACTTATATAGGGATCAATGATACGATATCATACAACCATGTCACGTCCTTTTTATCATGCGATAATTTGGTCAAGGATGAGGCATGGATAATGTCAACTTCCTGTTCTTGACTATTACTTTCTCGATTCTTGAGTAGTCTGACAATTGAAATGAAAACTCCTTTCCATCGTAGTATGGTCATACATTTCTCAGACTCACTCATCGAGGGGCCCAGTATTATCTCTCTACAAATGTGAGGGACAAATTCCATCTTGACCCTTCACATTCCTCTGCATGAAAACCACTGATCTCGATCATAGCCTTTATCATCACCCAGTCAAAGGTGACTTTTGACTAGGTCAAAGATCAGCGACTCATCATGTAGGAATTCATGATGATCTCAGGTCAAAGGGCGTTGTGACACGATTATATATATGAGATAAGCTTATGACTAAATCCATGCAGCTTTCTCATAGTGGGTCGGTCCAACACCTTGTACTCTTACAAATGCCTATGACTTTGATTCGTATTTCCATACATCATCAAAGTCATACTGGTCTTATTTCATCTTTGCTCCCGCGTAGATGACCGACTAAGGACATTTATGATAATCTATAAGAAATATCCAAGGATACAGTTATCACTATAAACATGCAAATGAAATGATAACTAAATGGAGAATACTTTAAATGACATAAACGTTTAAAGTACAATGACTTGCCCCTAGGGCATAATTTCCAACAGTTTGGCTGTGGAGGAAAGGCAATTGTGGTGGTATTCATGTTGACTATTGTGGGATTTGTGTCTGGGATTCAGCTAAGTGGATTTAAGTTTTAGATATGTGGAGTTTGTTAGAATTCATGTTTTGATGATAACAAATCTTAGGACTATTGTTGTTGAAGAATTAAAATGGATTTGAAAACTGTTGATATAAACCACTCAAGTGAGTATGTATCACTAGAGTGATGGTCGCTAAATTTGTCACCTAGGCAAGTAACTCGGCTAGTGAATGAGTAATTTTGTAAAAATTTGTCGAAGCACTCGAGTGGTTGTAGTGTCACTTGAGTAATAACATTGAATTTCTATAACATCGTGATAAGTATATATTTTATAATTAAATAGGTATATATTTTATGATATAATGCGTTAGATTTATTAATATTTTATACCTATTTAATTATCTTTTATATATTTATCTATCTTTTAATTAAATATAGGATAAAAGAATATTATAAGAGAAAATATATTGATATCCTATTTTATTATGCGGAGATATTATATAAAGAAAGCGATAAAAAGGAATGAAATATATATAGGATCGATGGAAACATGGACCTCACATACTAAAAATGATCAAAGCAATCCTCATGGCATATTTGAATCAGCTCGGATTGATGACGTGGGCCCACGCAAAGAAAAGACAAAATCACAATATCAATTGTGTGATCGTTACGTGGAGAGATTCACGCAACAATATTAAGATATCTTTTTGAATAAAAAAAAAAAAAAAAAAAAAAGACGCAAGCAAGCAAGCTATATATATTATATAGGCCAAAACATAAGGAGAGATGAGCGGTGACACCGCAAATAGCACGAAGGAGCCGAATAACAATTCAAGAGCGCAGACGCAATAGCGAATTGGGACAAGACACACAAGACAGCTGGAGGAGATTGGACGACACATAACAAGAATGGACTAGCAGCGTGCAACAGCCAAGAGTAATAAAGAGACAAAGCTCAACAGTAGTGGTGTCATCTCTTCTTTGTTCTTTCTTTTATTTCTGGATTCTGAGTTTCATCTTCTTGTCATGGATTTTATTATAGCCATGTGTGGCTAATTTTTCTTTTCAGCCTAGAGAACCTATGAACTTATTTGGATTCTAGATATTATTCGCACTATTAGTTTTGATTAATTTTATTCAGTTTATTTATTCTTGTTTTTATTGTTATTGCTTAGTAATTGGCCACTATTAAGCATGTTTTGGGGATTTAGGGTTGAACTTGGAAGAGGGAATCTTTAATTAAATGTGGGATTAAATAATATGTAATTAGGTTTTAATCTAATTTGTGTCTAGGATAGGCATATACGTAGAAGCGTCGCATAATCAAATTAGAGTGAGTCCGATCTAAAACACATCTTATTTAGTTGTGTGAGACATTACATAATTAATTAAGGTAGGTATATAAATGGACCAAAGGCATTTATAGACATTAATACTCCAGTTAGCGATTAAGTGAAGTCAAAATTAATTTAGTGGGAATAAAATCTAAGAAACAAATAAGGGATTAGCGACTCTAGGTTGTACTTCTTAATTTGGAATTTACTCTTTCGTGAAAAGTCTTGCTATTATTAGTTATTATTAATTTTCTTTATTATTGAAAACAAGTCTAACTCGCTCAACTTGAACGGAATAAGGGAATTTAATATCTAATCTCTAGTTGGATTAAGTCCTTGTGGGAACGATACTTTTCTTATCACTTTATTACTTGATACGACCCATATACTTGCGGAGTCTATAGGCTATAAATTTTGCTCTATCAAGTTTTTGGCACCGTTGCACCTGGACTTAAGGCAATTGGTGACTAGTATTAGAAATCCTTTAGTAGTTTTAGTTTGAGTATTTTTTTTTTTTAAAAATCTTTTTTCTTTCTTTTTAATTTTTGGTGTTAGTTGGTACTTTGAGATTTATTTGGTTTTGAGGTACCTCGGTACATGTCTTGTAGAACCAAATCTACTAAAACACCATATAAAACAAGGAATATCCAAGAGCTTTTAGAAGCTGCAACACCTCATAACGAAGAGGAGGAAGTAATACAAACTAAAACTGAAGAGATGGCTGAGGATGAAAATGATCGTTTGTGTATCAACAATTTTCTAGGAAGACAATCTCGAGGATATCAGTCAGGAATCAGAGTGCCTAAGTTTCAAGCCAACAATTTCGAAATCAAGCAAACTATGCTTAAGATGCTTGAACTACAAGGTCAGTATGTAGGGAACAATTTAGAAGATCCAAATCTGCATCTGATACAATTTCTTGACGTTTGCAACTCATTCAAGATGAATGGAGTTCCTGATGGTGTAATTCGCCTTCGGTTTTTTCCTTACTCTCTACAAGGGAAAGCTAAAGAATGGCTTAACAACTTAGAAGGGGGTAGCATAACCTCTTGGGAGACACCGGAAGAAAAGTTTAGATCAAGATTTTTTCCACATAATAAGATTGTGGACGCACGATCCGCATTTACTAATTTCTTTCAACAATTTGGTGAACATCTGTATGAGGCCTGGGAGAGGTTCAAGTTGCTTGTCAAGCAAAGCCCTGGTCACAATCTAGAGAAGTGGGTCTTGCTTCAAATATTCAGTACTCGGTTGACTCCTGAATCTAAATCAGAATTAAATACTGTCACTAAGGGGGATTACAAAGCAACCTGTGAGTCATGTCCGGAAATGCTTAGATGACTTATCTGCTGACTTTCTACAAAACAACAATGACAGAAGGCTAGTGAAGTCAGTTGATAAAGTTATTGAGGACCCTTCTTCACAACTGATGACAATGTTAAATAACATAACAAGAGGTTCGATCACTTAGAAGCTCAAGTAAATTGATCTAATGGTAGACACATGGGAGTCAATGTTATTCATGCTCCTTGTGATTACTGTGGAAAATGGTCATGATAACAGATAAGGTCTCATAACTCAACAGATGGAGCTAGTGAACTACGTTGGAAACTACCATAACAACAACTAGAACAATCCTCCACAGTTCTGGGTGGCGTAAAAATCCTAACCTCTCTTGGAAATATGGAGCGACTCTTAATGAAGCATCAACCTCTAGTACAAAACAAATACCACCTCTTGGGTTCCATCAATTTGAAAAGGAAGTCATTCCTGCCCAAGAACCTAAATCTGATCTAGAGCCAGTGATATCTCAGCTTGCAAGTTTTCAATTAAAGAGTACTCAAGAGCAAGCTGCTATTAATGCAAGAGTAGACTCATCTGTTGTAGGTTTAACCTCATCTATCAAGAATCTTGAGGTACAAGTAGGACAAATTGCAAAGGCTATTAATATTTTACAACACAGAGAATTGCCCAAGTAATACTATGCCTAATCCTCGTAGAGATGAAAAAACAGATTGTAAAGCCATTGCCCTTAGAAGTGGTGAAGAATTACCTGAGGTACAACAACCAACAATGAAGCCTTCAAGTTCTAATAGCAAAGAAACTCCTGAAAGTCTTGGAGGAATTGATAAAGAATCTATACAAAAGGTTAAGGGAGTAGATGAGGATAGTGAATCCCAAAAGAAGGAGGTAAAGAAAAGGGAAGCAGGTACTGAGATTCCTAAATGGAGACCGCCTTTACCATTTCCTCAAAGATTCCAAAAGAAGGCATTTGATGAGCAATACAAGAAATTCTTGGATATTTTCAAGCAATTACACATTAACTTCCCATTGATAGAAGCTTTGGAACAAATGCCTAAGTATGCTAAGTACCGAAAGAGATGTTGAGTAAGAAGAAGCATTTTACTAAGTTTGCAACCGTAGCATTGACTTAGGAGATCACTAGTGTCATTAAACCTAATGTTCCTTTAAAGTGTATAGATCCTGGTTCCTTCACTATTCAATGTGTGATTGGTGACCAATTTGAAGGTGGTGCACTATGTGATTTGGGGTTTACTATAAATCTTATGCCTCTATCTCTTTTTAAGAAGCTTCAACTAGGGAGGCTAGTCCTACAACCGTTACCCTCAAGCTAGTTGATCAGAGTCTCTCTTATCCATATGGTATCATAAAGATGTACTAGTAAAAGTTGACTCTTTTATCTATCATGCTGACTTCATTGTTCTTGACATGGATGAAGATGAAGAGATTTCGTTAATTGTTGCGAGACCATTCCTAGCTACTGCGAGAGCATTAGTTGATGTCGAACAAGGAGAGATAATTCTACGACTTGGTGATGAGCAAGTCAAGTTTAAGAAGGACAAAACAATGGAGTCTCAAAATGAATTCAAACAATGTGCAAGGGTTGTTGTGATAAATGACCTTAATCAAGCTAAATTGGATTCATTTTCCAATAAAGAGCCCCTTAAAACGATCTTCATTGAGCAAAAGAGTGTGGAGAATACTTACGGAACAAAAACAAATTGTGAAACCTCTCGCACCTTCTTCTCGGGAAACATTGGCACTACTTTTCTCAACCTCTCGTGACATTTTGACATAGTGGGGCTGAAGACTATAAACCAAGCACTTCTTGGGAGGCAACCCAACGGCTTTTGCATCTTTTATTATTATTATTATTATTATTATTATTATTATATGTTCTTTCTTTCATTTTTTTTATTCAGGTTTAACGATGATCACTCCCTTTTGTGGCTGCAAAGTCTTGCTTGTACACTTTGCGATCTGCTTTGAAGTCAAGAATGATGAAATCCATAGGAAAGATGAATTTGTCTACTTTTACTAGGACGTCTTCAATTTTGCCTTCAGGTAGGACGATGAAGCGATCAGCCAACTGTAATGTGATTGTCGTGGGTCTTGCTTCCCCAACTGCCAATCTTTTGAATACAGACATGAGCATTAAGTTGATGCTTGCTCCAAGGTCACATAATGCCTTGCCTGCATATTGTTGTCTAATGGCACAAGGAATAGTGAAACTACCAGGGTCTTTTAGTTTCGGTGGTAGCCAATTTGTTAGCAAGGTACTACAGTCTTGGGTTAGTGCCACCGTTTCAAATTCTTCCAGTTTTCTTTTCTTGGACAAGATTTCCTTCATGAACTTCACATAGCTAGGCATCTGTTCTAATGCCTCCACCAAAAGGATGTTGACGTACAGTTGCTTTAGCATGTCAAGGAATTTCTGAAACTGCTTCTCTTAGCTCTACTTTTGTAGTCTTTGTGGGAATGGAGGGGTTGTCTTGTTACCTTAGATGGTCCTGGGTCAAGGTTCTGCTGCAACGACAATGCTGTAGCATTGCTTTTTAAGTTCAGTACGTGGTCATCTAGCGTGATGATATGAAGGGATGCTGTAGCATTGACACTCTTTTCAAATTGTGGTGGCATTGGGTGCCGTTGCTCTTCCTCAAGAAATTGTTCAACACTTTCCTTGCCCTTCTTTATTTGACCAAATTCTGGATCAGCATCCTCAATCGGCCTTTTGGTCACCTTCATGGGTTCTATACTTTTGCCGCTGATGAGTTCTATTAGCTTGACTGCTCTTTTCCATGGATTTTGGGGACTTCAATCTCAGCCGGCAGAAATCCGGAAGGTCTGTTGTTGAGGGCCGTAGCTAGCTGTCCAACTTAGTTCTCAAGGTTCCAAAGGGTCACTTGCTGACTCTGGATGATAGCGCCGTTCTTTGTCATATACTACTTCAACAGGTTTGTCATAGAAGTCTGCGGGTCTGAATCATTGCCATGCTGCCTTACTTGTTGGGTAAAGCTCGATGGATTTGATGGTCTGGTTGAGTACGATGGGCCAGTTGATTGCCCTGCTATCTGTTGACCTTGAGGCTCCACGAGAAATTAGGGTGTTGCCTCCATCTTGGATTGTTTATATTAGAGTAGGTGTTGTTTGTGTTACTGCCCCTCTTAAAGTTTTTAACATAGTTGACTAATTCGGGGTTGATAGAGCACTGAGAATAGGAATGCTCTCCGCCACAATATACGCAAGCTACCTGGGCTAGCTGTATTGGTGGGTTGCTTGGAGGAGGGTCAGTCCTTTCACCATGTTGGCGAGAAATGACACTTTATCTGTGAGAGCAGTCATAGCATCTAATTCATGTATTCTAGCGATAGTTTTGGCAGGAGCTGTCCTGTCTGCTTGCCATTGATGGTTGTTTATGGCCATGCATTCCAATAATTTAGGTCTCTTTATAGGACTTCATCCGAACGGAGCCGCCTAAGGAAGCATCTACGATTGAACGTGTCTGTCCGTCGAGTCTTCTGTAAAATGTTTCTAATTGAACTCATTCACACAATCCATGTTGTAGGCACCTCTTGAGTAGATCTTTAAATCTGTCTCAAGCTTCATATGTTGATTCACTAGACTTTTGTTGGAAATTGGTGATATCTCCTCTGAGTTGGGCTTTCTTTGTTGGTGGAAAAAATTTGAGCAAGAATTTACTCTCTAGATCATTCTAGGAGGTAATCGAATTAGCAAGTAGGTTATTAAGCCACGTCCGAGCTTTATCCCGAAGAGAGAATGAGAATAGTTTAATTTGAAAGGCATCGGGAGTGACTCCTGGAATAACGAATGAGTCGTATACCTCCACAAAAGACTTGAGGTGCAGATGAGGGTCTTCAGAAGGGAGTCCTTCAAATTGCCTGGTTGCATTCAGTATCTGAATCATGACACCTTTGATCTCAAAGTGCCCTATATTGAAGGTCGGGGGTGTGATAGCTGAATTTAGCTTGGTCAGATCTAGGATCCCAAATTCCATAATAGCTTTGTTCGTTTCGGGTTTGGAGGTGGAGGGGCCTGATCGTCTCTGTTTATTACTTGCTGCTCCCTTTGTTCCTGGTCATGATTAACCAGTATATCTGCCATGGCTGCAGAGTCAAATAGGTGACATCTTCACTTTTACTTCTTGCGCCTTTGGTTGTAGGTGCATTCAATCTCAGGATCATAAGGCTCAAGGTTGACCAAAGGTGAGTTACGCATACACTACAGAATGTACCAAAAAATCAAGAACAGAGAAGGAGTGAGCTTTATTGTATAAAACACAACTACTCAGCGTTAAACGCGTAATCACAAAAGGTATCTGTAGTCCCCGGTAACGGCGCCAAAAACTTGTTGGTCGATTTCCTTATTAGCAAGTGAACTAGTCGAACAAGTAATAAAGAGCAAGTAGAGTATCGTCCCAATGAAACTGAGGTACCGATGGTGACATTGATTTACGCAAACAATTGTGTACAAAATTAAAAGAAAGGTATGATTGGTTTGGGAATCTTTTTGGTGGTTATAACTAACAAAGAAGAAAACAAACGAATGATCGTAGTCGTAAGAAGATATCAGTAAAAGATAGAATGAGCATCAGATTTCATCCTAAGCATATCAATTCCCCAACTTACCCTAGCGCATTGCTATAGCAACTATACTGCACAGCTTCCACAATGCTACAGCATAACTACCTTTCACAATGTTATTCAGTTAACCCACCACGATATTATACAGAAGCTTCCGCGTCCTATACATACAACTGTAACTATACTTCTCCCATATGCCTATGATGATTTTCTAGTTCAGATCATCTTTTCAAATCAAGGTGTTATAGTTATGAACGGTAGACTCATTCCTGAAGCCTACAATGATAGGTCAAGCCTTGCACTAGTCTGCCTAGCAAATACTGCCTAACAGATGTCTAACCCTGACTCCCTTCCAGTAAGCCGAGGCCACTGATCAAGTCCTTAGCTTCTGCTAACCGAAAAGAAATAAAAATACTGATAGACAAACTGGGTTCATTCTACATTTAAGAATTTATCCTCACTCAGCCAAAGGAAATTTAGTTCATGACTGGTGAGGGAATTGTAAAACAATTCACGACAGAATAGCCCACGACACAAGATAAATCAAAAGTCAACAAGAATCAAACAAAAATTTTGTCGGAGGGTTCAACGACGTGGAAGAAGCCTGTCACGTGACAACTCCACGTCTTCTCGTTTCTGTCTCACTACGAGAAGGGAATACTGGGTTCTTCTGGAGTTCTTGTGCTATGCAACTTCTCTCACTCTTCTTTCGAGTCCAGCCGAATAGGAATTTTCTTTGACTCTCAACGACTCGATCCCCTTTAGGGTTTGCCGTCTTTTTCTTTTATAGTTAGGGTTACTTGCGGCATACGTTCAATGGGCTGGGCCTTTCCAAATCTGTCGGGTCCAACTTTCCAAATTTGGTAGATTGATTCTGCTGATCCTATGGAATTCTCCAAATCTTGATCTTCGATCCTCCGCATCTTTTACTTCAATATGTCAGCAACCTAACTGTGAACTAATGTCCATCCAATAACCTGTACTTATTTCCTAAAAAAGCCTCGAGGAAAAGTTAGAATATATGACACATAGCATTGCTTCCCTTATGCTACTATAGCATATAGGTTGCATTGTATTGCAACTTGATTTGGCTGACCCGATGCTATAGCATTGTATCGGCGGTGCTATGTGTATTCATAACAAACCTTTAAGCTTGCCTTCTTCTTATGCACATGTATAAGATAATAATGTGTTTATCGTGATTTATAAGATGTATCCTACAATTCCCTATATGCAAGAATTATGACATAATTACTCATATAAAGTGCTTTTAAGCTCATATTCAATACAAAGCAATCACTCATTATAGGGAAAAACATGGCATAAATAATACTCATCATATCACTTGCCCAATCGATGTGAATGTTAATCAACAAAAAGCTTTAAAACATATCTTGTATTACCTAAATGGAAACCCATGTCATGGCATCTTGTAGAGAAATCATGGTCACACAAATATCAAATGTTTTTATAATGTGAATTATGGTGTAACCAAAGCTACTAGACAATCCAATACAGGATACAGTATGAAATCGACATACAGACCCATGGCACAATCTGTGAGTGAGATAGTGGGGATTTATCAATTATTAAAAGAGGTTGGCCTCAAAACCTTATTACCAACAAAGATATAATGTGATAGTCGAGTTGCTCTACACATAACCTCAAACTCTATGTTTCATGAACCCCCCCAAAAAAAAAAGCAAATTGATATCGATTATCAATTTGTTCAGGATAAGATTGATGAGAGCTTCATTTACATAGGATATGTGAGAACTGGTGACCAATTAGGTAATTAGTTTTGCAAAAGCTCTTAATTGGTCTCAAGTTGACTATCTTTATAACAAATTGCGCATGTTCAACTTATACGCTCCAACTTGAGGGGCTGTAAAGAAATTATCAAAATATGATGTAAATCATCATATTTATAGGAATTAATTTAGTGTCTGATCTAATGACCATTGATTGTATCCTTGTTTTCTTGGGCTCCTCATTCATGCGTTCTTGAGTATATATTTTGTAATCCCCTCACTTATAATGATATGAAATTACTTGTATACTTCTTTTTTCCTCTTTAAGTTGAATAAGAGAACCAATTGCCCTATTGGGCATGGATATACTATATTGTACAGTCCAAAGCCATTTACTCAACTCCTCAAATTTTTTCTAACTAGACTCATCAACCTTGTTCATTTCATCCTCCAAATCAATATTCTTAGCTCTCAACTCAACAACATTATTTTCAATGTACCAAATAGCACCTTAGTCTTGGCCTTCAGTTTGATTTTATTTTCAATCCAAGAGCCATTGCCTTCAACTTTAACTATGCTCACAAAATTGAAAGTGGAATATCAACTAAGGGGGGTGAATTGGGTGATTTCAAATTCTTTTTCGAATAAACTGATGAACACAAGAAACAGAGACAAAGTAGAGAGTAAAGAGAATATAAACATAGAGGAATTATACTAGTTCAGTCCAACCTCCCGACTTAGGTCTAGTTCGGATTTTATTTTCGCTAGCTCTTAAACACGATTGCACACTCTACACTTGAAGTAATCCTCCTCTCACACTAGGATTTACTCTCCTTATAAGTTGTAATCGGTACACCTACACTCAAAAACTCTCTACCTTGAGATTGAACAGATAATCAATCAAAAGATTAAACTCTCTCATAAAGTAGATATGTATAACCATTGAAGTACAAAAATCCGAAGATATTAAGAGAATTGAATGAAACAGTAAATTACAATAAATTCGATTGAACATTCAGATGTTTTGGTAGTTGGCAAAGTCAATGTTTTTCGCTTTTATACTAGTTGACATTAATGACACTTGAAGAACCTTTAAATTAGCGATTGTGACTTCTTCAACCATTCCATTAGACACAAATGGCTTACGTTAGACACAATCCATCGTTGCTTGATTAAGTCAATTTTGGATCGTCGTTGACGAGTCTATGGTTGCATGTTGACTCGGAAAAGATACTTTAGTCTTTGGCTGAAATAGGTATGTCTCCTAGGAATCATTTGGTTTCCTTTTATTTTCATTCCGTTTGCGTGATTTATTTTCTACAAATATTTAATGCTCGACACACGTTGTTGCTTTTTGGCCATTTACTATTAAAACATTTGTTAATGATATGAAAATCACTCAAAAGGGTTATTAGTAATAATGTAAATAAGATTGAGTAGTATTTAAAGAGAAACAATGGTTAATCAAAATAGTTGAATTTACGATTGCTGTTATAGCGAAGACGTTCAAGTAGCTAATGAAAAATACTCTAGTACCATTTACGCAATGCTCGAGTAAGGTTTCAAATGATCTTCAAAAACGCTTAATGCTAGCCTTGCTTAAGTACAAGTGTTTGCTCGAGTGTTGTGCTCGAGTAGGACCTCCAGGATGCTCGAGTAAGGTCAACAAACACATAATAGAATATTCATATCGCATATACTCAAGTATGTAAGTAGGCATGCTCGAGTACAATTTCCACAACGCTTGACTATCATCTATGCTTAACTGAAAATCACACTTGTTAAAACATTAGCTAGCCTATACTCGAGTTCAGTTTTCCTCATGCTCAAGTAAGAGTACAAGAGTGCTCGAGTAAGTCTTTACACTGAGCAAATATAAGTAATGAAATAGTTATGCTCGAGTACCATGCTCGAGTAACGCTTACTCTTTGCTCAAGTATGGTCTCTGATACTAGCATTAACTTGACAAAAGCATTAGTGCTCTAGTAGACACATATCAGTACTCGGGTACCTTACTCGAGTAGGCAAAGAAGCTTGCTCGAGTAACATCGTTAAAGATCAATGGAACCATTTGTTTCTGAACTCATGCTCGAGAAATAACTAATTTAATCGAGTATACTTCCTCATATATCAATGCAAAGAGCTATTTCTGAAATCATGCTCGAGTAATGACTAAACCTTTACTCAAGTATGGACTCGAGAACACTTAAACAGATGCATCGAATGAGCATGCTCGATTAAGCTCTTTACGCTTGGCATTTTTCAATGATTCAAAACCTTAAACATTTTCAAGTCTTGTTATCATCAAAACTTATAAACCGAGAACTAACAAAAAGGAATATGAATTAGTAGCAAGCAGGTACCAATGATTTAATTACAATTGTTAGATATGTCCAACAATAAGAAAATCATCTAAGACTTCTAAAAGCAAGGAAAAGAAACCAGATAAAAGAAAGGGAAAATGGCAAAAGGTTCCATAAGTGTACAGGGACAAAACCACTTGCCAAAAAATGAATGAGAGAAGGCACTAAAATGCACTGGAAAATAAAGCAAGCACTTTGATTAATATTATACTTAAGAAAAATAGTTAAGAATATGCTTTCATGCATTTTTTATGAACAAAGTTGGAAAAGAAGCTTATCAGATATTTAAGATCGAAGAAGGCCCACAAAAGGAGGGAATGATTGAGCAACAAGACGAAGGGACTAAGGAGCATGAACACCATTAAGAAACAGAGATGACGATGAGATAAGCAAGATGATGATGAAGCCGAGAAGAATTTGGGGGTTGTGGTTTCTGTTAGATCTCATGTTTTGATGATAACAAAGTTTAAGTTCTTTTTAGGAGACGCATGGTGATCAAGATAGTGATATGTTTTCTAAAAAAATATTTCTTTCTAAGAGATCACTTGAGTCACCACTCAAGTGATGAAGTTCAAAGTGCATCACTAGCAGTCCACCATAGTGAAACATTTGGTGATTTGTTCTTTGAGAAGAAATTTCAAAATAGATCACTAGTGACCACTCGGTGATGTTTCAAAATCTCCATCACTATCATTTCACCATAGTGATATGTCCTAGTGATTAGTTTTCTAAAAATATTTCAAATAGAAAATCACTCAAGTGATGTGTGAAAAAGTGTATCACTAGCATAGCACCATAGTAAATCAAGTAATGCTTAGCATTTATGAAAAACCTTTAAAGTGAAGATCACTCGAGTGATGTGTAACAAATGCATCACTACCATTGCAACATGGTGTTACTAGTGATATGTTTTCTCTTAAAACAAGATGAAGCATGATTACTCGAGTGACTATTCGAGTGATCTAGTTATACTTTTCACCATCATATCACCATAATAAGGTACCTAGTTATCTATTTTCAAATGAAACAAGACCACTCGAGTGATCCTATTTTTATGCATCACTACCATATCACCACAGTAAGCCAACCAGTGATCTGTTTTATTTTCAAATCCTCTAAGTGAAGATCACTCAAGTGATGCAGTCTCAGAAAATATAGCAGCGTCTCAAAGATCTATATTCTCATTTCCTAAATTTATTGTCTTTGCTTCTAAATGTTCTAACACTTCCTTGTTCTAGTGTTTGATCATATTATAAGTTTCTTAATCAAGGATTAACACAAGATTAGCAAAAAGCACTTTATGTGTGTTAGTTCTCTATGTGTTTTGATGATAACTGATAATTGTAAACAAAATGAGAAGTTTTCTTTTGGTAAGTTGAAAAACTTACTGTCAAAGGAAAACTCGAGTTTTGATCTTAATAAGAAAATCCTGAACTAAGCAAAACCGCCGGTTTTCAGAGAAAACTCCAGTTTTCACCATACAGAGACTTCTCAATATTTTCTGGAAAAGACAAAACTCCAGTTTTCATTGGAAACTCAAGTTTTGGTCATACAGAGAGTCTTCAATATTTTAAGATTGTGAAAACTCCAGTTTTGGTACAAAACGCCGTTTTCATTTTGCCATGACTTTTCCAAGTTTTACTAAGATTTGTGAAAACTCGAGTTTTGGTTCAAAACTCGAGTTTTGACTCGCCTTAGAGCCTTCAAGTTTTACACCGTTTTGAAAACCGCCGCTTTTTTGGGAAAACCTCCAGTTTTGACTTAGCACGCTTTTTCTCAAAGTTTTCATGATTAAATGAAGACTCGAGTTTTGATTGAAAACTCGAGTTTTGTCCCGGTAGAGAGCATTCATGTTTTACCCATATTTCAAACCGCCAATTTTCATGAAAACCTCCAGTTTTACTTGGCGCGATTTTCTCTAAGTTTTCATGCTTAAATGAAAACTCGAGTTTTGGTTTTGGAAACTCGAGTTTTGGCCAACTCCGAGAGTATTGCGGTTTTTCAATGTTTTGAAAATCGCGCTTTTGGATAAAAACTCAAGTTTTGATGTTTTGGACTAAAATCGATTAAACATGTCAAAAGTCCAAAACTCGAATTTTCATTGCAGAGTTTGAAATTCGAATCTGACGAATTTGTGAAACCTTCTTGTTTGATCTTAATACTTCCTAATATCATTCTTTAATATTCCTAGCTATGTTTAACCACTTTGTTAGTGAGTTTCAGTCGTTTTAAAGGATATTAAATGAAGGTTAAAAGTTAAAGCAAAAAGTGACGTCAGCACATTAAATGCAAAACCCAAAAAGTTGCATACTTTTGGGTAATCCTTCTGCACACGCTTACAAAGGATTAAAGATTGCTTTTCCACATCCAAAAGTGCTACTCCAACGGATTAATTTTCAAGAAGTCAACTCGAACTTCGCACAACTAGATTAAGTGAAGATTAGAGAGAGAAGAAGACCAAAACTTAACCTAATCCTTGTCTAATGAAGGCAACGGTTATATTGAAGATTACAACGGTCATTTAATGCTCTCTTGGTATAAATAGAGCTGCATTCAATTCTTCTCAACTAACACATCTGCTGAAAACGAATTGCATTCAAGTTTCACAACTACTCTTTCAGTTTTCACTTGTAAAGTATCTTTTGATACATAGAGCTTCCGTGTTTATTTTTATCCACTCTTAGAGAAAGTTTCTTGATTGTAAATCATTTATTGTAAAGAATCACAAGTCGGGGGACTTGGTGATTGGGTTCATTGATTGCAACTTGTAAGGGGAGTAAATTCTAGTAAGAGAATTACTCTTGAGTACGAGTGTGTAATCAATTGTGATAGTGAAAAACCCGAGAGTCCGGGACTGGACGTAGGTCAAGTGATTAGACCGAACCAGTATAAAGCCTTGTGTCTTTCTCTTCTTCTCTACTCTCTATTCTTCTCTGTTTTTATTGTTCAAAACAGAGCACTTCGAAAAAGTGTTAAAATCCCCAATTCACCCCCTCTTGGTGATTAAGCTCCACTTTCAATGTGTTAGAAGCATTAAATGCACCCATTCTCAAACACTTCAAATTCCCTTTGTCTCCAACAACCAATTCAAAGAACAAAAGGAACAATCTAACATTCTCAACGAATAAAAGCAATGACTTAACACTCCAACGGTGACATTCAAGAGCAATTGTCATCAAACATTCTCAAACTATAAACAAAAGAGATTGAAATGAAGCAACAAAAAAACATTGTGCACATTTACTGTTACATTCATTGCTAAGTCTGAAAGCTCAATCTATGTGTGAATATGTATTAGTAATCATTTATTTACTCTTGTGAAAGAATATACTTAAGCATTTATTTCGGTTGAGATACTCAAGGTAGTGGGACCTTGAGTGGGCATTGATTGCAAAGTGTATGGGAAAGTGAGTGTTCTTTGAAGAAAAACTTTTTGTACTGAGGCACCAAGAACCATGTGAACCTTAGAAAGAAAGTGGAACTCTTAGAAAGGCTTTCTAGGGATTGGATGTAGGTCAAGTGGATTGGACCAAACTAATATAAGTTGCTTGTGTCCACCTTCGATGATATATTTCTAACTCCCCTCTCTTCATTTAATTTAGGGTTAAGGTGCAGATTGGCCAATGAAGTATTATGCTAGGAGCATCTGGCACAAATATGTTTTGAAGGTATCAAAGATACCCATGAGCAATTGAAAGGGAGCAAAAATACCAATGAATAAATAAATTCTGAGGAAAGTAGCACAATCCCCATTTTAGTTTATTCGTTGAAGTTTTAAATTCTTCATTGGTATTTTTGCTCCTTTTCAATTGTTCATTGGTATTTTTGATACCTTCAAAACATTTTTGTGCTAGATGCTCCTAGCGTAACACTTCGTTGGCCAATCTTCACCTTAATCCTTTAATTTATGTTAAAGTATAACATTTTTATATCATACAATTCACCTCCCCCATCTTGGGTGAAAAGCTTGAACTAATAGTTTATATGTAAGGCGCAGAGCAACACATGACCAGTTGAAGAATAATAAGGAACATGAAGGTGAATGGGCCTAAAGAAGAAAGTTGTGCACAATAGAATGAGCAATGCATGAAGGTTTTAAGTTATGGTACAACATTTTCTAGACCGGTTGTAAAGACAACAAGTCTTGAAAAAATATAGTTTAGACCAAATATTTTATAAATATATTTTAAATACTATTTTTACAACCGTTTAGATTAGTTTTATGCACAATTGTTCTTGAAAATGTTTTTTAGGCTTTTATTTACCAGAATTTATAAAAATGTCACTGGCCACACTTTCTAAATCGAATCCTCTATAATTGGTTTTGAAAGGTTGGTTTAACTAATCTTTTTTGTACTAGTGTGCACATGAGGTTATTTATATTTGAAAGTACATCTATATTATGATGATCTCTATTAAACACTTTTGTTGTTACGTACTCCCACAAAAAATACAAGTGAAAAACATATTAATATCACGAAGACGTATGTATAGAGAAAATGTTTCAAATTTTATATGAAAGCAATTATTCATATATAGTCCATCCAAAAACATATCAGCTCACAAAGCCAATGAAAACAACAATATTCAAGAAATTGACCTGCAAGTTTAGGATACAATCACTCAATAAAAAGAAGTGGCATAGTCAATTAGGAGACGTGTTGGGTAGATTAAACTCATTAGTTAGTTAAGATGGATTATGTACAACATTTTGAAAGCTAAGCACGACTGGACAAAAGAACTAGTTAAACCACCAACTAGAATTTTCTTCAACTATTGAAAGTGAGCTTGTTGAAGCTAAAACTTTTCCACCGTAATTTACGTATAAGGTAATTTGTGAGAGGGGTTTTATCTCGACTCACATAAATGAACCTAAATTATGTAACTGTGCGTTTTGTGGTCTTTTCTTGTTTCAGTCTCTCAAAATTACTTTTTGTCCCGGTGAGCTCCCAAGTGGTTTTTCGTCTTTTAGTGGGATGTATTAATTAACCAATTAGTTCCACTCAATGCATGGATAAACAAGATCCAACACTAAGCATTTGATAAGGTAAAAAATTATGATAATTAATATTTATTTATTTATTAAATTAATTTGAAGATTCAGTATATATTTTTAATATTTTTCATATTCTCTGTCACGTAGATGTCCTATCTTTCCCTTTAAGAAATTTAAAATTTTATAGTAAAAAAAAAAATATAATAAAAAGTTTACGATATTTATGTTTATTTTTAAGTTAGGTAAATTTTTTTTTTTTTTTTTTTTTACATTTATATCATTATATATGTATATTATTTTTAATTTAATTATTCTATCATTGGCCTAACTAGATGGCTCAAGTATTCAAGCTATTTGAACTATGACCCATTGATCTTTTGAGAACATCTAGTCCAACTTTTGAAATATTGTTTCATATAAAGGGTCTTTGGTTGATATATCTAGTATGTAGGATAGTAGAGTCCTCACCCTATAGAAAAAGGTTAACATGGGTTTGCCATCCTTCAAGGAAGGATTTGTATAACCTAAAGAGAGTTCAATGTATCTCTTTTGGTTAATTAATGATACTTCATTATCTGTTCTTTCCTTTCCTAAAAAAGTAAGAGTTATGTCATACTTTTTTTCCTTTATTAAGGTTTAGGGTTTTTATTCATTAGCTTTTGTTGATAAGGTTTTTAACAATACAACTTTAATAAATATAAATTTTCCTTTACCAAATTTTTGTCATATTGGATTTTTAATTTCTTAGTAAAGTATGAACTAAACACAAAATTAAGGAACATTTAAGAGGACTGTTATGAATATTATGTCATTGTCAATATCCATAATCCGACATCATCTTTCATAACATCTCTAAGTATCCTGATTATCTCATTATACCTTTATATATCATCCATTATCGAGCAACCATAATAAAAAACAATTTCATTACTCTTATTCTCTCCTTCTTACTCTCTCTCTCTCTCTCTCTCTCTCTCTCTCTCTCTCTCTCTCCCACCCTTCCCTTGGTTTGTATTCTTTATCTCTATATTAACTTTCTCTGATATTTCACAGCTTCAACCTCATTTGCAACATATATCAACTTTCTTTAGCCAACAATAATCAATATTTATAAACATAACAAGAGAAAACATTACTATTAGTTGTGCGCAATGATACCTTTCTAATTAACTTAGATAATTAATTAACTAAAAAGTTGAGTACCATGTGTTGATTTGTTGATTACTAATTGTTCAATTCCCGTGCTTTTTATAAGAAAGAAGCTTTTTCGTAGAGAAGGTTCTTAATGTAAGGAATAAATCCTTTTTCTTTAAAATTTCAAACTAATTCTTCCATTCTTACTACCATTATATATATGTTACCCATTATTTTTCTTCAATAAATTTTTTATCATTATCTCTCATGCAATATGTTTTTAAAACATGAGTATAATTAGAAAGATAAAGTATATATCATACACATTTATTTTCTTGAGAAATTGATAGAAAAATATCACTTAAACTTTAAAATCTGGTTGACAACAACAGTAATGAGATTAACAAGAATAGTAAAACAATTGATAACTTGTTTTACTAGGAAATTACCTATTTGGGATTTTGAAGTTAAAGTGGTATTTTCTTGAAATTTTTCCTATTTTCTTGTTGCCTTCCCGATATATTTATTATTTTTAACTAATATTTTGAATAGCCTTGCTTTCAAAAGTTGTTCCCGATAAAAGTAGGGTTAATGGGAAATTTAGCTACGAAAGTTTAACCGAGGGGCAAATTTGCCCCATAAGTGTCAAAAAGAAGTAATTTTACCCTAACTATTATCCTAGTTAAAGTTTAACTGTTAGTTGACCAATTATCTTGGTGATAGTCCATATGTCATACACATCATTTTTGTTAAGAAATTTTTTTCTAATTTTGAAAAAAAAAAAGAAAGTAGTGACACATAGACTTACAAGGCAAATTTTCACCTTAATAAAAATAACGTGAATGACATTTGGACTAGAGACAGAGCTTCATTGGGACAGGGGAGCCATGGCTCCCCCAAAACAAAAAACAAAAAATAGAATTTTTTAAATAATTTAATATAATGTAAAATTTAATTTTGGACCCCCCCCCCAATTTTTTTAAACATTTTTCCTCGGTTCCTCCACTCTGCTTTGCTCTATCATCTATGCTTTTAGTCTCCATCCTCTCCTCATCTCTCATGCAGACACACGGACGGGCCATGGCACATGTGACCTCATTTCGTCTTCCTCCATCTGTGTTCCCCAGCCTCTGCCATTGCCTTCACTTTCGTGGTCGCCTCTGGATTCTGGCTATTCCAAGTTTATGGGCAAAGTTATAACAAAAGCTGAAACCTTCCCCACTCATTGCAAATTGATATCCAAACGAAGAGAATAGATAATAGAGTAATGGACATTTCAGACTTTAGAGCAGATACATTGGCCTTGTCTCTTCAAAAATTTAGTCTTTAAGGTACTAATTTTCATGCCCCTTTTTATCTTTTCTATTTTCAATTTAGGGTATTGAAATTAACGAGTCTAGGATCTAAGCGGATTATTTCGATGCTTTTTCATTTTGGGACGGTTATATATTGACTCATGGGATGTCTGAAGTTTTTCATTTTGGGGTTTTGGATTGCAAGGAGAAAAAAACAAGGGCTTCTTCCTTTGCGGTTCTAGTTGAACTGAACTGCTACTCTCTTAAGCGTCGCCAATGCAGGGAGAAGAGAACATAGGCCTTTGGATTGCAGAAAAAGGTATGTTTTATTGTATACCTGGTAGAAATTTTTGTCCTATTTTATCTTTATTTTGAATCAGTGTATTTGATGTATAACAGTATATGGTAGTTTGAATATAACCATTTTATATTGTGCTTTTGATTTAGAATTTCATTCATGACATGTGCGATCATTCTGGTTAGGAGTATCTTGTAGAAGTACAATTTGGCAGGCTATGGTAGGCTTTTCTAAGACTAAGCAACAAAGTTGGCAACTTAAAAACTAAATAGTTGTGATCAGTTGCCATGAAAAGGAAAATGAAACAAAGAAAGAAATGGTTAGCATGAGGATGTAATTTTGGTATCAAACTTTCAATTTTAGTTTTCTATGCTTATTCCTCACTATATTTCAGTAATCAAATGCTTCTATTTTCTTGTTCCAGGGTAGTTATAAAATTTTAGACAGTAAATTGATGCCCAGATCTTTCTTTTCACTCATATTGAACATAAAATTTGAAGTTGAATGCGTTGCTTGACTTTAGTTCTCTCTTCTAAATCAAGAATTTGAATATTAATTTACCTTGGCTATGGGCTTGAGTTTAGGGAAGGTGCCAGAAGGCGGATGTCTCTTCAAATAAAAGCTCGAATTGTTTGCTCTGTCTAGAAAAATGAGGCATACCATATTACCAACTTGAATAGAAAAATGAAGCATACCGTATTAGTAAATAGTCCAATATGTTTATTCTTTCTATATTTATATTTAGTATGATAATAGTTAATTAGGGTTAAATACCAATTTTACCATGGAAGTATTGGTAAGGGGGCGCCAAAGCACCTAAGTTTTTTTGGTATCATTTTTGCCCCGAAGTTTAAAAACTTGTAATCTTGCCGATTGATTGATCTTGATCGTTAGATCGTTGCTTTCTTTGTAAACTTCCACAGCAAATTTGCTCCCAAAAAACTTTTGAGGCAAATTTGCAACTAAGAAAAACTTTCAGGGCATATTTGCTCCTTTTTGTAAACTTCCAAGGAAAAAATGATACCAAAAAACTTATGGGTGCTTTGAATGCCCCCTTACCAATACTTCGTGGCAAAAATGGTATTTAACCCTAGTTAATTATATTGTTTAAATTGTTTATAGGTTATTTGGAAAGTGATAAAATCTAATAATAGCTCAATGATGAAGAATAAAACAATTGATTCATTTTTCAAGAGGAAAGCTAGTGATCATATAGAGAAAGGTAACATAGCTTCTACATGTTTACTGGTTGAAGAGACTTGCCATGATGCTCTAAGGTTTGAATGTGAGGAACAACCCTTTAAAATTCCTAAGGTTACTTCCAATGAATTTGATATTAGTTCCTTAGAGCGTGATCCGAGTAAACGCCCTCAAATATGGAAACATCATGTGAATCAAAGAGATGAAGTTCGAAGGGCTTATTTAAAATGGGGTCCATACTAGTGTAAACTTCAATGTTATCCTCTTATAGGAAAGAATCATCCAAGAAGATTTAAGTATACTTGGTTTGGTATATTTCCTTCTTGGTTAGAGTATTCTCCTACTACAAATGCTACTTATTGCTTACCATGTTTTCTTTTTACTAAACCAAGTAAACATTCTAGAGCAAATGTTTTTATTGTTAAAGCATTTCAAAACTAGAAAAAAGTCCTTAGTAGAAAAAAATTATGCTTTTCTTAATCATATAGGAGATCTTCTCCTTGCTCACCATATAATAAAGCCATGAAGGCTTGTGAAGACTTGTTGAATCAATATGGGCATATCTAAAATGTCTTTAATGTACAAAGTTCAAATCAAATTTTAAAGAAACGACTAAGTCTTAAGGCGTCTATTGATACAATACGTTGGTTGACATTTCAAGCATGCGCTTTTAGAGGTTGAGATGAAACTTCACAATAATAATAATAAAAAAACAGGGGTAACTTTCTTAAGAAGATAAAGTTGTTAGAATCATACAATGATGAAGTTGCAAAAGTTGTGTTGGAAAATGCACCATACAATTCCAAGTATACTTCACCTATGATTCAAAAGGAAATCTTGCAGCTCCTCTCAAGTAAAGTTCGTAACCATATTTGTCAAGAAATTGGAGATTCCAAGTTTTGCATAATTGTTGATGAAGCACGTGATGATGAATCAGAAAGGGAGCAAATGGCACTTGTTTTGAGGTTTGTTGATGAAAGTGGATGCATACAAGAAAGATTTTTTGATCTTATACATGTTAAAGACACTATGGCATTACCTCTTAAAAAAGCATTGTGTGTTGTATTTTCTAAGCTTAATCTTGGTATCTCTAACATTCGTGGTCAAGGTTATGATGGGCCTAGTAATATGAGAGGGGAATGGAATGGTTTTTTAGCATTATTTCTCAATGATTGCCCTTCTACATACTATGTGCATTGATATGCTTATCAATTACAACTTGTATTGGTTGCTGTTTCCAGAGAAGTTATTCCTATCCATCATTTTTTTTCAAATTTAACTTTCATTGTTAATATTATATATTCATCTAGTAAACAACATGATGAGTTGCAAATTGCCAAGTTAGATGAAATTGCACATTTGCTTGAGATTGGTAAACTAGAAACTGGTAAAGGGACAAAGCAAATTGGTACTTTGAAACGAGCTGGAGATATTCGTTAGAGTTCTCATTTTTACTCAATTTGTAGTATGATAAATACGTTTGCAGCAACTTGTTCTGTTCTTGAAAATATTATTGTTGATGGATCAACTTATTCCCAAACAGGGGATGTTGATGTTGCTTAATTATAATATTTTGACTTCATTTGAGTTCATATTGATCCTACACTTGATGAAAGAAATCATGGGAATAACAAATGTTCTTTGCCAAGCTTTGCAAGAACAATTCCAAGATATATTTAATGCTGTGAATTTAATTGTTACCACAAAAGTTCTCATTCAAAATTAAGAGAAGATGGTTGGTCAGATTTATTGAAAAATGTGACATTACTCTGTGAGCAACATGAGATTGATGTTTATTGGTCAATTTTCCTATGGCAACTGAACCAATTGAACAAGTAATAAAGAATGAGTATAGTATCATTCCACAAAGATTGTCGATACCAAGAATGATGTCAGTTTCAAAATGACAAGTGTGTTGTGTGAGAATTATACTTGGTTTGGTTGTTTAGCTATTTCTAATGACACGAAATAAACACGTGATCAGAAGTCGAAGGAATATTTGTTTAAAAGTAGGTTGAGCTCGGATTTTATCCTAAGTTGTGTCATTCCCCCAGTTCGCATACAGCGTATTGCTATAGCAGTTATGAATGCACAAAGTCCGCAATACTACAGCATTACCGCCTTTCACAATATTCATTCAGTTAACTCACTACTATCCTATATAGAAGCTTCCACAATCCAGTAAGTACAGTCCTCGCTCTACTCTCTCATATTCCTATGGCGATTCCAAGTTTAGTCAGCCGGTTTAAACCAAGGTGTTACTGGTTATGAGAGGTAAATCCATTCCTGGAATCTACAGTTCAGGTCGAGCCGTGCATGGGCTCGCCTAACAAACACCGTCTAACAACGATCTAACCTTGACTCTCGTCCGGTAAGCCAAGACCGCGAGATAACCCTTAGTGTTCGCTAATCGGCTATGAATTAAAATATTGTTAAACAAACTGAATTTATTAAAATAAAAACTAACAAACAGGGCTCATTCTACAGCTTAGAAATTCATCCTCACACAGCCAAAGGAAATTTAGTTCATGACTAATAAGGGACAAACAAAGCAGAATAGCAAAGAATAGCTCATGGCAGAATTAGGAAAGTAAAATAACAAACGAAAACAAGAAAGCTCATCGGAAGGTTGATGGCGTAAGATGCGTCCTATCACGTGACGTCTCTACGTCTTCTACGATCTGTCTTGCTCTAGGGAATAATTTGATCTGGTCTACCTCCTCTCAGTTGGTCTTCTCTTTCGTTCCTTCGATGTGAGTTCAGTTAGATGAGAATTGTGTTGACTACTTGACTCTCCAACTTCAACTCTTTTAGGTTTTGCTACTCTTTCCTTTTATAGTTAGGTCTTCCTGCGTCGTACATCTAGTTAGTTAGGCCTTCCAAATCTGTTAGGTTCAAGATCTCATATTCAGTTGATTGATCCTTCTTTTAATATGGTGGGATTCTTTAAATCTTTCTTTTGATTCTTCGTATCTTCGGATTCACTTGATCAATCATTGTCTTTACATGAGACTGGATGACCTATCTTAATTTCCTGAAAACTCGTGAGGAATGGTTGGAATAACTTAGCGCATAATTCTGAATCATTTACGATGCTACAGCATAGCGGTTGCATTGTATTGCTAGCGCAGTTGTGGGCATACCTTATGCTATAACATTGTATCAGCTTCATTATGCCCTTTAACAACAAACCATAAAGTGGTCCGATTTTGATGCATATGAGCAGGATAATGATATGAATGCGCAATTTGTAAGATCCATCCTCTATTTTTCTATATGCGTGAATTCTCAAACATTCTATTAGATAGCACACATTAAAGCTCGGATTTAGCATTTAAAACAGTCAAAACATATAGGTGAAACATGGCATAAATACTACTCATCAATGTTTCTAACTTTAGTGCTCCATATATAGCACGACAAGGACACTCCCGTCATCAAAAAAATCATATTACAATGGAGCATCATTATAAATTGGAAATATTTTTAGTTAGGACAAAATTTTGGAGCTTTTGACACTTAGCTCTCATTTGATTTCTAAAGATGCTTATAAAGCCTTTAACATTGATAATATTTGCACTCTTGTTGCAAAATACTATCCTGCTGATTTTATTGAGCAAGAGAAGATAATTTTGAAGCCTTAACTCAACATTTTGTTACTGATGCTTCTGGTCATCCAGATTTGAAGAATCTGTCAACTCTACTTGAATTGTGCTTTATTAAAATAGGGAAATTTGAGGTGTATTACTTGATTAATCGATTGATTCGTCTCTTATTAACTCTTCCAATTTCAAGAGCTACCACAAACACTCATTTTCAAGAATGAAAATAATTAAAACAAGGTTGCGTAACAAGATAGAAGATGATTTTACTTGCAAATAATATGGTAATTCATATTGAAAGAGAAATAAATTTAAACTTTCACTACTGATTCAATTATTGATGATTTTAAGTCATTAAAAGGGTGAGAGCGTTACTTTAAGTGAAGGTAATTTTTAATTGTTTCATTTAGTATAGTGTTTTATTAATTTAGTATTATAAATTACATTGTTAACTTTTAATATTTTGATATGTTATATATGCAATCTTACGAAATTTCATGATATCTTCTCATTTTGTAATTGATATGACATCCATACTAGAGACAAGTATGTTATCGTCTACATTGAAATTGTTAAAACACTTTTATTATAAATCTAAATATTTTAAAAATGTTATATAATCATATAATTTTTTAATTAGTTAATGAGTACCACTCTGGCCCTATTTATAAGTCTATTTTGACTAAAAAATTAGTCCAATTTATAAGTCCAGTTTCATGTAATAAATGAGATTGTGACAATTTTACCCATATTAATTGTACTTTCACAAGATAGAGAGAAGAAAGCAATTGAAAAATACTCAATCATAAATGATGGCAAAGTTTAAAATTTACCCCATAATCATCGTTAGCTAACCACATCTCCTTGGTATGTGAGATTTTGTCAAAATAGATTTATAAATAGGATTAGAGTAGCATATATTTGGCCCTTCCAAATTTTTACCCGAAGCTCTACCCCGATGAGACTACTAACTCAAGATATTTGATTAAATTACTAACTTAACATATTTAATCAACTAACGATTAAAATTAACGGCATAATAGCAAGGCAAAATGCCCCTTTTTAATATTTTGGGGGCAAAATTACTTTTTAGCATAATGGTCGGCTAATTAAGAGAAGCATCTAGATGATTCTCAAAGGTTAATTACTGACCGAAGAAGGTTAAGACAGTTTGGGCTCTAATTGGTTGGTAGCTTAATGCCCGGCTAATTACAAAAGTCCTTCACTCCATCTCCGTGCTCTCGCTGCCTCTCTCGTCAATGTGCAGGGAGAGATCCTCCTTCTTCTCCCTCACGCTCGCCTTCTCTCGCAAGCTATGTTCGATTCCCTCCGCTTTCACACCTCCCAAAACCCTTCTCTCTTGCTTCCATTCGATTTGATCAACCCCTTTATTTTCCTCCATCTCAACCAATGAAACCCCACTGAACAAGTTTTCTTTATCTCAAATCTATGGATTTTCTCGAGTTGGAGGCCGTCGAAGGTCTCCGATGGTCATGGAACACCTGGCCTGCTTCCAAATCGGAAGCCACTGCTCTGATCATCCCTCTCAGTATCATGTGCACGCCATTGATGCAGGCCACTGAGCTTCCTGTGCTCCCCTACGATCCTCTCGTTTGCACTCGATGCAACGCCGTTTTGAACCCTTATGCTCGTGTCGATTACCAATCTCGGATTTGGCACTGCCCTTTCTGTTTCCATAGGAATCCCTTTCCTCGTTCGTACTCGGGTATCGGTGAGACCAATCTTCCTGCTGAGCTTTTTCCTACCTATAGCACTGTTGAGTATGCACCCGGCAAGAAAATCATGAGCCCTAAATCAAATAATGGATCCAATATCAACTTAAATCGTACATGGGGCAATGGGTTGTCGTCTTCTTCCAAATCTTTATCGTCTGTGGTTTCTTCTTCTTCGCTGGTCTCGTCCTTCTCCTCTTCTTCGCTTCTTGCTGGTGGTGGTGGTGATTCGCGTGGGATTGGACAAGCATTTGTGTTTGTTGTGGATATCAGTTCTTCTTCTGAGGAGCTTCAAGCCCTGAAGAATGAGCTATTGCTGGTTCTGGAGAAGTTGCCTGAGAATGCTTTGGTGGGATTGATTACATTCGATTCGATGGTCTATCTCTATGATCTGGGATATTCAGAGTGTTCAAGAATGGTATTGTTTCACGGGGAGCGTGCTGTTTCATCGAATCAGGTACTCAACTTAGTTTGGGTTCCATTGTTATATAATCGAGATTAAGCGTCAGTTGTGATTTTGAATTACTTCGTTCCTAATTTAATGCTTTGGAGGTTATGTGCTGCATAATTTAATCTAGAATAGTTACTGGTTTCCATAGACAACTGGTGGCATGATTAAGTTGGTAGTCTTAGTACTCTTGTTAACATAATAAATTTAAGATTCATAGAATCATACCAAAACATTTGTAGTCGCTTTTGTTGTTCATAGAAGTTTACTGTAGATAAAGTTCACACATTCAAATCTTTCCCTTTTTGCTCTTGTGGCTATTTCATTGGGGAGACATTTACTGGTACCCATTCTAACTTACTGACTCAAACTATGCCTGTGCATCCATATTTTATGTCCTAATCTGTCTGTCATATCCCATTCACTTCTTGCTAAACAGAAGCAATGGATGTGTTTGGTTGAAGAACAGATATAGTTGATATGTTTCTATTTTTAGCTTGTTCTCTTTGTACTCAGGCCATGCAATTTCTCAATATTCGCCACAACTCACAAATGCAACTTGGAAAAACACCAGTCATCTCTAAGCAGGGATATATATTGCCAATTTCAGATTGTGAGTTTAACATAACTAATGCAATTGAGGAGATCCATTCTACAAGGAATCTTGTTTCGCGCAGACGCCCTCAAAGGTCCACAGGGGCAGCCATATCAGTTGCGCTTGCACTCTTAGAGTGTTGCCTGATAAATACAGGATCAAGGATCATGGTGTTCACATCTGGACCAGCAACCATAGGACCAGGACTGGTTGTTGATTCTGATTTTGGCCACTTCATCAGAACCCACAAGGACATCATCAATGGCCAAGCACGACACCATGGAAAATCTTGCACCTTCTACAAGGGAGTGTCAAAGAGGCTCTCTGATGCGTCTGTTGTCCTTGATCTGTTTGCTTGTTCCCTTGATCAAGTAGGAGTAGCTGAATTGCGAGAACCTGTTGAACTTTCAGGCGGATTTATGATGCTTGCTGAGTCATTTGAATCAGACCAATTCAAGAAATGTCTGAGGCACATCTTTAAATGTGATGATGAAGGCTATTTGAAGATGAATTTTGATGCAACTATTGAACTAGTGACCACCAAAGATGTGAAAATCTGTGGAGCTCTTGGTCCTTGTGTGTCCCTTAGGAAAAGAAACAATTTAGTTAGTGAAGCTGAGGTTGGAGAAGGTGGAACCTATATGTGGAAGTTAAATACACTGACTCACAAAACTTGCATTGCTTTTTTCTTCCAAGTGAATGATGAACATAAGGTTCAGCCGGGATCTGCATTTTTCATTCAATTTATAACAAAATACAGACAAGGGAACATGAGATTCAGGAAAAGAGTGACAACTGCTGCGAGACGGTGGCAGGGGAACCAATCTGCAGAGATTACTGCTGGGTTTGATCAAGAAGCTGCTGCTTCAGTAATGGCAAGACTTGCCATTCTACGGGCTCAGACATGCTATGCCCGTGATGTCATTAGATGGCTAGATGACTCGCTTATCCGTTTTTCTTCAAAGTTTGGAGACTATGTTCCAGAAGATCCTTCTTCCTTCCGTCTATCTTCCAACTTTTCCCTATTTCCCCAATTCATGTTCCATTTAAGACGATCCCAATTTATTGATGTTTTCAACACCACTCCTGATGAAACTGCATTTTTCCGGCTGATGCTAAACCGTGAGGGAGTAGTGGGCTCTCTTATAATGATCCAGCCTACACTTTTCCAATATTCACTTGATGGGCCCCCTGTTCCAGTACTTCTTGATGTTCGCTCCATTTATCCTGATGTTATCTTGCTCTTTGATTCTTACTTCCATGTTGTGATTCATTATGGATCCAAGATTGCTCAATGGAGGAAACTCGGTTATGACAAGGACCCAAACCATGAAAACGTTAGAAAGCTACTGGAAGCTGTAGAAGTAGATGCTGAACAACTGGTCGCCGACCGGGTTCCAGTGCCAAAGCTTGTAAAATGTGATCAACATGGTAGTCAGGCTAGGTTTCTTCTTGCCAAGTTGAATCCATCTGTAACTCAAGAGTCAACATACACTGAAGGGTCAGACATAATCTTTACGGATGACTTGAGCCTGCAAGTTTTTCTAGACCATTTGCAGGTTCTTGCAGTGCAGAGTTGAACATTATTGATGATTGATCTGTATGTATGGTCACATTAAAAAGAACAAAACTGTAAATAACTGTCAAGGAAGATATCTCACATTTTCTGCAAGAAAGTGTTTTGTTTTTTTGGCTCTGGAGTTGTAAATCATCCATTTTCTTTAGCATGCGTAGACTATAAATTTGTCAGGTTTCATGATTTAGAAGTTTTACCTTAGTTAAAAAAACAAAAGGATTAGTGCGGAAGAGTGAATGTTTTTTTGTTGACTTCCAAAAAGGATTATCCCTGTTACAAGCCTTATCTTATTTTAATAAATTATTGCTATGTTTTTACCTTCGGTTTTAAATATAGATTATAGTTTGTATTACAAACTATGTTTTATATGTCTTATATTTAGGATCGGAGGAGTGTAAATTATTGCTCTATATATATATATATATATATATATAGGCTCAAAGGACACTTTCATCACAAAATATATCAAATACATGGAGGAAACAAACATAACGAGGCAAAAAAAGAATTTTTGCTATATGGATCACATGATACTAGGTTCTTTATAAGAAGCCATCTCTTCCGTTAAATCATTAAAAGTAAAATACATCAACTTTCTTTTTATTTACTCTAAATTATAGAGACATCCATTTTATTTTGAAAATACATATAAACCTTCCTTAAAATCAAAATATATGTTGCATAAACCTCCCTTCAAGTTTTGAGATTTAACTTTCATCCATCCAACCATTAGTTGACCGTTAAAGCACAATATTGACTCACTATTTTGACGAAAATGTCCCTCGTTAAAATAAATATTACTAATAATCATTTAATCTTTGGAAAAAAATAATCATTTAATCAAATATAAAATTCAAAATTTTTTTAGAAAAAAATTATTATATATTTTAAAATTTTTTCCTACTTTTAAAATGATCATATTATAAATTTAATTAATTTTATCAATATAAAATTTTATTTTTAATAAATTTAAATGTTTAATCTCGTTTATTTTTAAAAACTTATCGTGTAATTTTTAAATACGTATGATGATGTTTTGCAATAATATACACACACTCAATTAAGTTATATAATTATAATGATATTATTATGAGATTCAAATATTAATATCTTATAATTTAAAATTTTAAGAATATTTCATTAAATATATATTAGGTTAAATACCATTTTTGCCATGGAAATATTGGTGAGAGGGCACTCAAAGACTAAAGTTTTTTTGTTTTGGTATCATTTTTGCTCCGAAGTTTACAAAAAGGAGTAAATATGCCCCAAAAAAACTTTTAAGAGCAAATTTACCCTAAAGTTTTTTAGGAGCAAATTTGCCCTTAAGTTTACAAAGAGAGCAACGATCTGAAGGTCAAGATTAACCGATCGGCAAAATTACAAGTTTTTAAACTTCCTACAAAAATGATACCAAAAAACTTTAGAGTCTTGAGTGCCCCCTTACCAATGCTTCCATGACAAAATTGATATTTAACCCAACATATATTATTAAAAATAATTACTCAAATTTTAAACAAGTTATTAATATTTATCACAAACATATTACTAAAAATTATTCTAAATTAAATTGAGTAAAAATATTAAATAGATCATTAATGAACATTAAAATTAAAATATAAATTAGTGATTTAGTATAATGAGGAGTAAATTAGTAAACAATATTTATTTTAATATAGTTTTTAATTTAAAAATATACTTGAAGAATCTTTTTCGAATATTCTTTAACAATGTTAATGATTTGGATTAAAATGTATGTTTTTAAAATAGAAGGGAGGATCTGTATAATTAAAGAAAATGAGAATGGTGGTTAGAGTAATGTAAAGATCTGGATTTCTTCTTTAAATATTACTACTTCTTAGGCCTGTTTGGATCGCTGTAAATTGGGGGAGGGAAAAGAAAAATCGGATTTTCTTTCGACAATGGTCGTTTGGTTCACCATTTCCGAAGAAAACATTTTTCGGCGGCCGCCAATTTTCATTCATCCATGTGAAAATCTTTTCCTTTCATTATTGGTAGAAACTGATTTTCCAACGGTAGTAAATCCCCAAATAATCCCTCTATGTCGCCATTGTTGCCCTCACAACCTCCGTTGCAGCCTCACTAACCGTCCACCTCTGTGACTGTCACGCAAAAGAGAACTTCATTGGGTTCTGTCCCATATGCCTCTGCGACCGCCTAGCCGTACTCAATCCCAACGCCACGGCTTCTTCATTTGCTCGCAAGCTGCCCATTTCTTCCACTATCGCCACCTCACTTAAAGCCATTTTCAAGTCCTCCTTCGTCTCAGCCGCAGCAGACCACCTATTTCGTCATCATTCTTACTTGAGCTTTGTTGCAGGTGGGTGTTGGTCTGAGATTTTTTTGTGCACAGTACACACTCAAGTGTGCACTTGCACACCAAAATAAGTGCACACTAGAGTGCATTGCAAAGGTGCACACTCCACACTAATATTATATGCTTTTAGGGGTAAAATGATATTTTGTCTTATTTTCCTACCTTATTTTCTTTCAATTAAATAAAAAAATATCCTATAAACCTATTTTCTTTTCCAGTGCAAACTAAACACATCGAGACAAAATATTTTTCATTCCATTCCATTCCTTTTATTTTCATTCTTACAATTTTCTTCTATCCAAACGGGACCTTAGTTTCACTCTATATCTCTTTATAAGGCCATTGATTGTGGCTCAATTTTTGTTACTCCTTCTATCCAAAATATAAGGCGAGTTGACTTTTTTTAAAAGAGATTAAAGAAGATAAATAAGTTATTTAATCATATTATATGTTGTCTATTTTTAAATTATCTATCAGTTTATTAGTTAAACTAATTAGTTTAGGGAAAAATATTCTAAAGTAATTTAATTAAATTCCTTAGTTTCTTTAAAAAAGTCAAATTTATTTTATATTTATAATTGAAGCATATATTATGTTACAATGTACTCCATTTTCAACTACTTCGCCATATTAAGGATGCGTGGTTAAGTCATTAAATTTATTTTAAAAAATAAAATTTTTAAGTATAGGAATTACACGTTTAGAAATAAGAAAAGAAAAATTACGTCACACGTAGATAGGGACAATCTTGAAAATGTACAAAATAACTTCTGTGTAGATTATATTACAAACTAATTAGAATCTAAAATCTAAAATATGTAAAATAAAATAATCTTAAATATAATATTTCTAAAACAAATTCCTAGACAAATTTGATAATTTTATGATATTTAATTTGATAACTCCCATAAAAAATGTTACCCAAGACAAAATAGGGATGATACTGATAAGGAAGTTAAAAGGTAATTCAAAAATTGAAATCTGAAATATGAACAATAAAGTAATCTCAACTCCCATTAAGAAAATAACTATATTGTGCATAGCAGATAAAATAGTAATAATAATTAGGATTTAGGAAGTTAAAACATACATTAAATAATTGAAAAAAATTATTTTCTTAAAAATAATTTCCTTGCCTGCGGCCCCCATTTGTTGACACTAAAAGGTCGTTGGAACCAAACCAGTTACAGCACTAAAAGGTCGTCCCATCTAGACAGCTAAGATCTCATATTTTTTAACTGATCATTTTGAAACTCTCTCTCTATTAAAGTAACTTTTAAAACATAAAAGTAAAAAAAAGGTAAATGTGTAAAAATGCACATGTATTTTATTCTGAGAAGCGCTCAACATCAAATGTTTTTTTAGGGGCAAAACTACACATGAATTTTCAAAATTGAGGCAAAAATATCATCACCGTCAAATTGGCTTAACAGATGTTAGTTACACTTTAAAAAAAGGGATAATGATCTTAAATGCCATAGAAGTTTTCGCTCAAGAGCACTGGTAAAACGGAAGTTTTTTTTGGACCAAAAATGTCACGGAACTTCACAAAACGTAGCAATTTTACCCCTCCGTTAATTTTGACAATTAAGTTTAACTGAGTGCAGACGTGGCATGTCACCTCATCACACATGGCATGCCACCTCATCAATCAAAAGTATCATTTTTGCCCCGAAAGTTTACAAAACGTAGCAGTTTTGCCCTTATGTCCCCCAATAGTAAATTTGACTATTAAATCAAGCAAAGACCACACATGTCATGCCTTGAAAAGGTTGAACTTGGAGTCGAGAGAAGGAGATTCTTGAGATGTTGAGCTCAAGGCGGCCAGAATTTGTGAAGCCGAACTGGTCAAAGGGACTGAAAAGTCTGTCACAAAACCCAGAAAGCATCACTTATGATCTAATAAAGTATATCATTTCCGATAAGGAGTATATCATCCACATAAAGTACCAGAAAAGATACCACATTACCTTGGATCCTTTTATACACACACGGCTCATTAGGACTTTTCTCAAAGCCATAAGACTCAATGACTTGATCAAATCTGATGTTTCATGATCTGGACGCTTGCTTAAGTCCATAAGTGGACCTTTGCAACTTGCATACCATTTCTTCTTGTCCTTTGGCTATAAACCCTTTTGGTTGCTGCATATAGATTTCCTCTTCCAAATTTCCATTTAGAAAAGCAGTTTTGACATCCATTTGCCAAATCTCATAATCAAGATTTGCTGCAACAACTAAGAGAATCCGGATGGACTTGAGTATGGCTACCGGCAAAAAGGTTTCATCATAATCCACACCTTCTTTTTGGGAGTACCCTTTCGCCACCAATCTAGCTTTAAAAGTTTCAACCTTCCCTTCCGATTCTCTCTTTCTCTTGTAAATCCACTTACACCCAATGGGTCTTACCCCTTCAGGTGCATCTACAAGAGACCAAACTGAGTTGGAATACATAGAATCCATTTCACGATTCATAGCCTCAAGCCATTCTTGAGCATCAACATCTCCTAGTGCTTCGTCATAACTCGTGGGATCACCATCTTCTTCAATGATGTCATCCTGATTTGACTCACCCAACAAGAGATATCTTGAAGGTTTACGAATCAATCTCCCACTATGACTTTGTCGCACTTGATGTTGTGCATCTACAATGGGGTCCACATTTTGTGGGTTAACTATTTCTAGATGATGACCCTCATTAAGTGGATCAACCAATTCATGATTTTGTTCTTCATTAAATTCATCATCATGTTGAACTTCTGGTTCTGTCTCTGGTTCCCGTGTATGTTCAGGTACATTTCCCCTCTTTGAACAACCACAGGAATAAAAGCTGGAACCGCTTGAGGTTGTGATGAAACTTGATCTGAGACTAGCTCATCAAGAATAACCTTACTCCTTGGCTTATAATTTGCCATATAGTCCTCCTCTAAGAAAGTCACGTGAGTGCTCACTATGACCTTCTTTTCTTTTGGACTATAAAACAACCAACCTCTGGTTCCTTTAGGATAGCCTACAAACATGCATATTTCAGTACGCGAGTCCATCTTATCTGGTTTTTATTTCAAGACATGTGTCGGAGCACCCCAAATCTAAATATGATTCATGGTGGGCTTACACCCTTTCCACAATTCTATTGGTGTCTTTGAAACCGACTTGGACGGAGCTAAGTTCAATAGATACATAGCTGTTTCTAAGGCATATCCCCGAATGAATCGAAAGAGATGAATAATCGAGCATAGATCTTGTCATTTCTAAAAGGGTTCTATTTCTCCTTTCAAAGAACTCCATTCTCGTTGGGTGTCCTTGGAGAAGATAATTGTGAAACTATCCCCTCTTTGGTCGGGTAAGACCCGAACTCTCCAGATAGGTATTCACCCCTTCGATCGAGATCGAAGAGTCTTAATTTGAACACCAAGATGTTTTTACGCCTCGGCCTTGAACTCTTGGAATTTTCCAAAAGCTTCAGACTTGTGACGCATCAAGTACACATGTCCAAATCTAGAGTAATCATCAGTAAATGTGATGAAATACTCATACCCACATCTGGCTTGGACATTTATCGGTCCACATACATCAGTATGTACAAATTCCAGCTGAAGTATGACACGTTTTCCCTTGGCCTTGAAAGATCTCTTGGTCATTTTACCCTCTAAAATGGGATTCGCATATGCGGTATCGGTTCAAAGTTCGGGGATGTTAAAATCCCACTTTTGACCAAACCTTGTATCCTGTTAGAGTTAATATGACCCAATCTCAAATACCAAAGATAAGTTTCATTGGAAACTTTTCTTTTCTTTGATGAATTAATATGCTCAACATCTTTTAATTCAACATGATTAACTTCACGAGGGAACGGGACTAAGGAAATAAAGACCATGAAACTTTACACGAAACAAATAAAAGAAGATGAACTTCTTATTGAACCGAGGAATTAAACTGAATTGTCAAACCATGTTTATCAAAACAACTAACGTAAATTAAATTCCTCTCAAAATCTGGAATAAATAAACAGTCTTCTAAAACCAAAGTTTTGTAATTATCAAAAGATAAAATAACTTGTCCCAATCGCTAGTGCGGAACACAAGCTCCCAGTTCCAAGCTTCAAATCTCTTTGTCATTTACTTACGAGGCAAGCTATGTTTGAACCACTTTTCAAAGAGTAACAAACATGGTTAGTGGCTCCTGGATCAACGATCCATTTATCATCGTGATTCTCCACTAAACAAGCCTTAATCACATGTAAATTACCCATACCTTGTTTATTCATTTGTGGGCAATTTTTCTTCCAATGCCCCTTTTGTCCGCACTTGAAGCACTTGCCTATTGGCTACTTCATTGCAACTGTTTTGGCAACTGGAGTACCTGATTTCTTCTTTTTCTTGTTCTTGTTCTTTCCCTTGGGTTTCCCCTTAGGTTTCACGAGAACTTTGACCAGCAAAAAATGCACTTCCTGCTTGACTAGAGACATTCTCAAAGACTCTCAAGCTCGTGCATTAGTTGAGTGAGGTCAAGATTCATCTTGTTCATATTATAATTCATCTTGAATTGATTGAAGTACTCGTGCAAATTGTAAGAGAAGGTCAACTTTTACTTCTTGTTCAAACTTGATACCATGGTCATCGGCCTTCTTGAAGTTCGCTATCATTGTTAGACAATGATCCCGCAACACTTCCTCCGCACATCACTGTCTTGGTGATCGAATTCGCGCATTTTTCCTAGCGAGCGCTAGGCGTAGCAAACATGCCATCAAGAGTCTGGAGCATTGTTGCTCCACTCTCAATCATGCTCACTTGCTCCTGAAGGTGATTGGCGAGACTGGCCAAAATGTAGCAGCGAACTGACACATTCGCTTTCTCCCATCTTTCCTTCTCCTGCTAAAATCGAGTCCGAATTGCATCGACGCATCTGCAGCGGGCAACGTTGGCATAGGGGTAGTGAGAACAAAGTTGAGCTTTTCATATTGAAGAACAAAATCCAAATTAGTTTTCCATTGTTTGTAGTTTGTACCATCCATAGGTTTTTGGCTCAAGATTGTAGCTAAAGGATTGAATGAAGACATTTTTCTGAAAATAAGGAAAAAGAAAAACACACTAATTACAAACTTATAATTAACAACAAACAGATATATCACTAGTAGATTCTAACAACTACTATTCGTTTATTGTTTAACAATCCATTAGTTATCTTTACAAGGCTTACGATGGGCAAGATTCTTGTAAAACTAATATTGTTAGTTTGGGCCTTCGGTTCCATTGCGAGCCTCGATGGGAGGGTTAACAAATTTACCAAAGTTGAATGTATTTAACCATTGTTTACTTTCAAAATTATCTTTAGTGTCTAAGTGTTGCCGACGATGGGCCGTACAAAAACTTTACTAAAATTTTGAAAATGTTAGGGTTTAATCTAGCGAAATCCGATTATCCTTATCCGATGGGGCTTCAGCGATAACGGTTTCACTAATAAACCCACAATTGGGGCCCGTAGGTTTTAAAATTAAAAGCTTAATTTAAAACCTTCACCCATTCAATATTTTAAATTTAGAATTTTTTTAATTAATTTCAAGAATTTGTTCATTTTAGAGTATTCTTTATCTAAGATCAACAACTTTAATTGAAATCATTTGGTATATAAAATCTAATCATGATTGGCGAGTGTGCTTCACATGATCATTTTAAATAACCCAGAAATTACTCTCAAAAATACAATTCTCTTAGGAAATTTCCTAGATTATTTATCTAGATTTTAATTCCATAATTAATTAATCCAATTATTATTCTAGATTTTAATTTAAAATCATAATAATTGATAATTAATTTAGTGGATAACCTAAATAATCTCGCATAATAACTATCATACTAGTCTTTTTTTGCTCGAATATCATAATAGTTATTATGCTATTTAATATCATACTAGTCGATTGAAAACATAATAGTTATTATGCTATTATGACATGTGATTATGCAACAATATGGCATCTTCCTATTCTATATGACATGTTATTACAAACATTATGTTAATCGTAAATATAATTCATACAATTCAATAAAAGCATTAAATAATTAAACAAATAACTTTAATCCATGGCTTTCCTATAAAAATTTAAAAATAAAATTTACAACTTTGGAATTTCTCTTTCGTCTAGCTCATATCATCTCTGTCTCAAGCGCCTTTAGGGTATCTATGGGCCCAAAAGCCCAAAAACCCAATCCTTGGCTAGAAACCCTAGGACACAAAAGAAGAACCCTAGCCATCACTTCGCACGCCATCGCCAAGTCATCTTCTTCGCGGTTTCTTGATCTCCAACTTTTACGAAAAAAAAAAATACATAGAAATTCCAAAAAAAAAAAGAATAAAAACAAACAAGCAAGGAGGAAACCTAATCATATGGGATTAGCCTCCTTGTTACAAATCAAGAAATACACGAGAGAATCTAACCATGCATTAAAGCGATTAACCGATTGAAATTAAAACTAATATCAAATATGAATTATAAACGAATAACTACCATGAAATAAATAAAAAATATAGAAAAAGATGTCATATTTTCAAAAATAATTTTTGAAAAGAATCACATGAAATATAAATTAATATCTAACCATGGTATGCATGGGTGATTTTTTTATAATTCCTCGATATTTAGTCGACTAACTCACTTGGTTTAGTCGACTAAATCCGACATTTAGTCGACTAACCCACTTGGGTTAGTCGACTAAATTTCGGCAGAAGGGTTTTTTAAAACCCCATTTGCGTCATAATGGAACTCTTATCATATAGCAACCCTTCTCCCCCCCCCCCCAATACTCTCTATTTTCTCGGTTTTTAGTGCGACCCATCAAAGTTTAATGCCATTCCACCTTGTTGAAGGTATTATTGTTGTATAATCGTTGTAGTTTCATTTTGTTCGGCTTTTCTTTTTTTGTTTGTTAGCTGAAACCCTTCCTTTTGCGAGGTGACAAATTGTTGTTTGAAGGATGAGTTCAAGTTCAAACACACACGTTATTGTAATCTACTATAGTGGGAGGCATTTTGTATGTTCCGATGGTGTTCAATTTGAAGGAAAAACGAAAATGATGAAAATCAAACGGGGAACTATGTACAACGAGCTCAAAGAAAGAATTCACCAAAAATTGGGGCTACATGGCAGCCAACGCATTCATCGGTTAATTGCCAAAGTGGAGACTATAGTGGGTAAGGATAGTGTATACTACATTAGTAACGATGTATGTGATGATGAAGACGTAGAGTGTGTAATGGATGCATTTGATAATCGGAGAGCACCAAATTTTATTGAGATATATGTTGAGCTTGAATCTGGTGAATCATCATCTATACCCATGCATACAAGATCTACACAGAGTATTTTGGTCAAGAAGACAGACTGTCGGCGGATGGATCTGCACCTTCACAAGTCTTAAGTCGAGGTAACATTGACGGATGAAGAGGAAGATGAGCATATGCACGCGATGAGGAGGACGAATTTGAGAGGTTTATTCCAATAGGTGACACCTCAGATACTGATGTGGAGGGTGATTTTGATGCTCGCACGGACCCAGTAAACGTGAGGACCGCAACAATGCCACCGCTCCGTGTTGACCCAGTTAGGAGGGGTAAGTGAGTAAACTTGTATTTGTAGTTGTATTTGTAATATGTATTTAGTGTTTTTGAGAAAAAAAATCATATTGACGATCCGGGGCTCGAGAGTGAGCCATTTTGGAACGAAAGCCCGCACTATTCTTCAATTAATTGGGCGCATTGTGACGATGACATGGAGACGTTGTATGGTGATGATGACAAGCAAGGTGGTTGGCAGTTAGGTGATCCATTATATTTGTTTCAACAGTTTCCTTCTAAGTATGAATTGCAACATGCCGTGAAATTGCATTGCATGAAGTCTCATCGTACTGACCAAAGTTTATAAAAGCGATGAGCGTAGGTTGTTGATGAGGTGTCAAAATCATGCGACGGTTGTCCCGAATATGAGGGCAATGGTCCCCAATAATGGAAATAGTTGGGTGGTCCGTAAGTGGGGCAACAATCACACTTGCTCGAACGAGTCTTGCCGGGATCATAAGCAAATCGGATTCGAGATGTTATATGTGAAGCCAATGATCAGTAGGTTTTCTAATTTTTTTCGTAGTTACATTTGGTTTGTTTATTGACAAAACATTTTGAACTTGCTTTGTTTTCACCAGATATGTTAAGAGAAGATCCAGCTTTAAAACCAATGCTGATACAAGAGAGGATACAACGTCTGTATGGATATAATATAACATACAAGAAGGCTTGGAAGGTGAAAATGAAGGCCATTGTGAAGTTATTTGGTGATTGGGAGGAATCATATGCATTCTTGCCCAGTTGGCTTACATACATGACGCAGTGTAATGTGGGTTATGTTTTCAGGCTTGATACTAATGAATGTTTCGACGAACGTCGGTTTTATGGTGACAAACGCGTCTTTCGTAGGGTTTTTTGGACATTTCACCAGACCATAGAAGCCTTCAAATACTGTAAGCCCATACTTCAAATTGATGGCACCCACCTGTACGGAAAATACAAAGGTACTCTGTTGATTGCGACTTCACAGGATGAGGATGGGAAGATCCTGCCAATTGCCTTTGCTGTTGTTCCTCCAGGTGAGAAGTATGATGATTGGTGGTGGTTTTTGTGTCTCATACGTGATCATGTGACGCAAAGGCAGGGCATTTGCTTGATATCTGACCGTCATGCCAGTATTATAAAGGCGGTTAAAGATCACCGGAATTGGCATAGGAACACGGAAATGCTCCAATATCTTCTGAACCAGATACGCATATGGGAGTGCAGCTGCCTTCTTTTGTTTGGCCTTATACATCATGTGGCAAATGTAGTGCCTCCAATTCACGGCAATGCCATGACGAACAGCCCACATAACAGGGATGTCACCCTCCATCATCCTCGAATGATTGTATTGCCGAGGAAACAATATGTGGGTCATCACGTAGAAGAGGATACGGGAACTAACAGTCAGCTGCCCCACACTAACTATAGGTCTATGGATTCCCGGCCTCCTTGCCTCCGCACGCCTCATCTCGGTTAAATCCCTCAATGGCTACATTGGTATCCCCATCATACCGGTATCTATCCTCTTCATCAAAATCAAATCCCGCAGAGTCATCCGGATGGGAGCCGTCATCGGTATGTCAATCCCGACGACGCGAGACCTCAAATCACCATTTATGTAGCTCGGGTTATGGTAGAAAGCTCTCACCATAACCTGCGAATAGGCACAACTCATCTCGGCCGGCCACATCAAATGGGAATTCCCCAACATCGGCACTATATCAAATCCTTCTTCTTCAAAGAATCCCATGTCTAGTGATTTCGGCTTGATAATCGGTCTGGTAGCAAAATCTGCCAGGAATCGTATATGCTCTGCTTCATCATTCTCAAACAAATACCCAAACAGGAGGTCAACGGGCTCAGCCTCCGGTGCCTGATGTGTCCTAGAGGAGGATGCCCCACGGGTCGCTCGGTGCTTTATCCGTCTCCTACTCTCATTGCCGGTGTCTGAAGGCCCTTCTCTACGACGCATGATGACAATAAAGACCTACAATTAAAACACAACATAATGGGTTTGAGACAGTTTAAAGAACAAATTTTAACAAAAAACCACAATATTTAATCAGCATGCATTGTTCTCAAATAATGTATAGGAGCTCTTTCCAATAGTTTATATATACCCATCATTTTAACTAACTACCGGGTCTCTAAGCATTAACATACAAACGACAATTTAGAAGAAGGCAATGTGTTTTCTCATATGCACACATCCCATTTTTGCCTTGTTTAGTCGACTAAACCACCTGGTTTAGTCGACTAAAACGTGGGGATGTGTTTTTTTTTACCACATCACAGATTTAGTCGACTAAACCAGGTGGTTTAGTCGACTAAATGGCGACAGGCTAGGTTTTCCAAACCCCATTTGCGTCAAACTCTGCCTCTTATCATAGCAATACTCAAATCAATCACAAAGAACCTAACAAACCAAATGAAAGCACAAAAACGAAAACACGCGTTGGCATAAACCCAAAACTACAAAGGAAATCGAAATGGAGAAAAAAACATACCGATATCGACGCAAATCCCACTAGATTGAAGTTGACTCCGCAACCCACCAACGGATTCAGCAACGATTTGGTCAAAAATAGCAGAGGGGGAGAGGTTTGGGGAGAAATTTAGTCGATTAAGGGTTCTATAGCCGCGGTTGGGGTTTTTAGGGTTTTTAAAAACCCCTCTGACATATAGTCGACTAACCCAAGTGGGTTAGTCGACTAAATGTCGGGGTTTAAAAAAAAACCCTTGCCGGATTTAGTCGACTAAACCAAGTGAGTTAGTCGACTAAATATCGGGGAATTTTAAAAAAATCACCCGCGATTTAGTCGACTAAACCTTGGTTTAGTCGACTAAATGATGGCACATCGGGAAATATTTTGAAAAGTGTGGCAAAATGGTAATTATTTATTAAAAAGGTGGCAAATAGGGAAAAAAGCCCACATAAGGAGCCTTCCAAGAAAAGGAAAGTGTGACTTATAAATTCAAGGGACTCTGATTCTACATGCATAATCAGTTAAAATTCTTCACAAACTCTAGAGACTCAAAAGTTCAAATGTTATTTTCATATTGTTATGGACTCATATAATGGGCCTGGCAGATATGCGGCCTACTAAGAGCTCTTTATGACAGAATCCTCCCATAATCAGGTAAAAGGCTAATCACCCTGTAATCATGCCTATAATCTTGGATAGTATAGGTAGTGGAGCAGACACTTTGCAGAACGTGGAGGTGCTCATTGCCTGAGGAATGAACTCACTGTGGGAGAAATGAAACCCTAGGTAATCTCTATAAATAGGAGGTTACCCACCACGTGCACACTCTCTATTCATCTATTTTAACATTCAGTCCCACTGTGCACACACCCCGCTCCTTTTGGCCATCACCATATACATGTTGCACAGTGAACATCAGACGCTCTGTGATATCTTCCTCATACTTATCACTGAGTACTCTCCTCTCTTTGGTGTTTAACCGATAAACATCTTGGAACATACATTAGATCCAATATAACTAGTCTATCGAGACTAGACACTTGTGTTATATTCAACAGAACATATGATCTACAAAATGTGCTAAGACTTTTTTATCATGGTTCTAAAACCAGGACTGACCGGCTGTTCGAGACCCAAACCGACGAACCTAGGAAAACCGGTCCGAGTTAGGGGGTAAACCAGGGTCATGAGCTAACCGGGGTCAACTCGGTCGACTCGGCCTAAACCATCCGAGTTGACCGAGCCACAGACTGTTTGGTTTTTTTTTAACAAAGAAGGCGCCTGAAACAAAAACTCACTGTTAGATCGATGGTGAGAAAAGATAAAAATGAGAGAGGAGATAGAGATCTGAGTTAGGTGTGGTGAAGGAGGGTGGTTGACTGGTTGTCATGCGGTTGTGGTGGCAGATAACACTGGCAAGCGCGTGACAGCGGAGTTGCGGCCAACGTCGGACGAAATAGAGAAGTAGGGGAAAACAATCGAGAGACAAGAGAAGTTTGTAACGTCGGAGAAAGGAAGAAGCAACACAAGAAGAAGAACAAGACGAAGAAGGGAGAGATTTGTTTCTGTGAAACTTGCAATGAAAAAAGATAGACAGAGTGATCAAAACATATGAAGGGGAGTTAGTGAGGAGAGGGAGATGCGAGTACGGTTTAAGAGACATATCATGTCCAATGCAGTAAGGCAAAAGGCTCAAGAAGCCTATTAATTTATTATTCTGCTACTTACCCACGTGAACCAAGCCCCTTGATCTTTTACTTTTTTTTTCTTTTTTTGGTCAACATCTCTTACTTTTTTTTTAGCCACACAAAATCTGATCTCTTTGTACATCTTCTCATATTTCTAAGGCTATATTTTCACATCATATCCTTTCAGATCAATAAACATTTTTTTAGTTAAAATATAAATAATTTTACCTATTTAATTAAATTATATTTTTAATTAACACCGATCGACTACGGTCGACCCACGGACCCATAACCCAGTACCTCCATCGGTTCAATGACCGGTCCGGGTTTCAGAACCTTGCTTTTTATGCGTTTGGAGACGACAATAGTCTAGATATATTTGCAGTGGTTAGTTTTCTATTTTGATGTTAAAAAAATCTGATGATTCAAGGGCATGAAGACCTAGAAAGGCTACTCAAATAAAACTGAAAAATGGACCTAATAATGCCCCAAGAAGAAAACAATTTCACCAATTTAGCTCTAAATAATTTTCAAACATATTCTTGGAGAACCAAAATTCTATATTAAAGATTTTGTAGGGGTCATCGGCAGGCACCGAAGAATCTTAGTATGATACAAAACAAAAAATACAAAGTGATTACAAGTTGAATGAAAAAGAATAAAAGATAATTTGGACTTCTAGCGCGAATTTACATATTAACAAAAAATGATGTGATGACATATAGCCTATTAGCTCGGCATATTTGATCAATTATCAAAATTAAACGGGATAAAGGCCGGGCAAAATTGCTCCCTTTTTACACTTCCTAGGTTACGAGGCAAAATTGTCCTTAGGTGAAAACTTCGAGACAAAAATGCCCCTTAACCCTTGAATCATTGTAAGATGTCACTTTCTTGCAGCCATGTTCTTTTCTCAGTTGGAGATCTGTATGAATGGAGCATATATTTCCTAGTAAAATTTCCCCCACATGCAACATGGTTCCATAACCAAAGCGGATATATTTACATCTCTTAAGTGCAAAAAAGTTAAAATATTTTTTATTTTTTTATTTTTATTTTATGTAAACTAATTCTATCCCTTTCCAATGTGCTGCATATATATGAGCAATTGAGGGAAATATGCACTACGGGAAATCCAAGTTCACGGAAGCATCAATTTTCACTCGTGGTTGCTTCTTCTCTGAAGTTGGCGTGTTTGCTAATCAACTGGAAGCATAGTTTTTATCTCGGGATAAGCGTCTTAAATCCCACGGAAGTTTTCGCTCAAGAGCACTGGCAAGACGGAAGTTTTTTTTGGACCAAAAATGCCACGGAAGTTCACAAAACGTAGCAATTTTGCCCCTACTCGTTAATTTTGACCATTAAGTTTAACTGAGTGCACACGTGGCATGTCATCTCATCAATCAAAAGTATCATTTTTGCCCCGGAAGTTTTCAATGAAGAGCAATTTTGCCCTGGAAGTTTACAAAACGTAGCAATTTTGCCCTTCTGTCCCCCAATATTAAATTTGACTATTAAATCAGTCAAACACCACACATGTCTTGCCTTGAAAAGGTCGAACTTGGAGTCAGAGAAGGAGATCCTTAAGATGTTGAGCTCAAGGCGGCCAAAATTTGTGAAGCCGAACTGGTCAAAGGGACTGAAAGGTCTGTCGCAAAACCCAGAGGAAGCATCACTTATGATCTAAGCAAATGAAATGCAAAACGAGGAATGAATTGTTCCAAAAATTGGTTCAGTAAAACAAATCAATAGTGATAATATCTACATTTGTATAGACTGATCATTTGCTTAGATCATAAGTGATGCTTCCTCTGGGTTTTGCGACAGACCTTTCAGTCCCTTTGACCAGTTCGGCTTCACAAATTCTGGTCGCCTTAAGCTCAACATCTCAAGGATCTCTTTCTCTGACTCCAAGTTTGACCTTTTCAAGGCATGACATGTGTGGTCTTTGACTGATTTAATAGTCAAATTTAATATTGGGAGATAGAAGGGCAAAATTGCTACGTTTTGTAAACTTCTAAGGCAAAATTGTTCCTTAGTGAAAACTTCCGAGGCAAAATTGCGCTTCAACAAAAACTTCGGGGGCAAAAATGATACTTAACTCTTTTGATTGATGAGGTGGCATGCCACGTGTGCACTCAATTAAACTTAATGGTCACAATTAACGAAGGGGCAAAATTGCTACGTTTTGTGAACTTATGTGGCATTTTTTGTCCAAAAAAAACTTCCGTCTTACTAGTGCTCCTGAGAGAAAACTTTCATAGCATTCAAGACCCTTATCCCTTTTTATCTCTTCTGGACTGTCGTTTTCTGTTTTGCTTTGTTTTTCTTAATAGTTATTTTTAGAAGATTGGAACCTTCACTACCCAAAATAGACACACACACACACAGACAAATTGAAATTGACGCTTTAGATTTAGATTAGGTTTAGATCTGGTCTTATATCAACAACTCTTAAAAGTTTGTCTTTATTAAAAAAAATAATGTTACGAGTTGATGATGTGACTCTCACTTAAATTATACCTGGATTAATTTTGACATATGTATCTAATGTTGGAAATTATGCCCTAGGGGCAAGTCATTGTTCTCCATTTAGTTATCATTTCATTCGCATGTTTACATTGATAACTGTATCCCTGGATATATCTTATAGATTATTCTAAATGTCCACTGTGTCATCTACGCGGAGCGAAGATGAATTAAGACCGCATGACTTTGATGAGGTATGGAGATACAATCAAAGTCATGGGCACTTGTAAGAGTACAAGGTCTTTGGACCGACCCACTATGAGAAAGCCGCATGGATTAAGTCATAAGCTTATCTCATGTATAACCGCATCACCACGCCCTATGACCTGAGATCATCATGGATTCCTACATGATGAGTCACTGGTCTTTGACCTACTCAAAAGTCACCTTTGACCGGGTGATGACAAAGGCCGGGATCGGGATCAGTGGTTTTCATGCAGAGGAATGTGAGTGGTCAAGATGAAATTTGTCCCTTACATTTGTAGAGAGATAATACGGGGCCCCTCGATGAGTGAATCTAAGAAATGTATGGCTATACTATAATGGAAAAGAGTTTCCATTTCACTTATTAGACTACTCGAGAATCGAGAAAGTAATGGTCAAGAACAGGAAGTTGACATTATCCATGCCTCATCCTTGACCAAATTATCGAGTGACAAAAGGGACATGACATGGTTGTACGATAGATAGGTTGTATCGTGTCATCGATCCCCATGTGAATTGGGTAATCGCAATCTCTTGCTAAAGGAGGCTTGCGACTTGTGGGCTAGTACAAGATTGGCCCACTGCCAATCTCATGTGGGCCTGCAGGGTCGCATACAAGAATAGCCCAACACGAGCAAGAGTGTCCAGATTCATTGAATCTTAGATATATCTATGATTTAATGAATACTGTATTTAATCTAGGATGTGTGTATATATATATATTAAATTCAAAATTAATATATATTAATATTATTAATGGAGATTATAATATTGTTATATAATATTTGTTTTATATTTAATTTATTTGATAAATTAAATATCTAAAACAAATAGAGATATTGTATCTCATTTAATTTTCGAATAAAAATATCATATATCCATTTAATTTAAATTGAGATATAATATCTCGATTTAATTAAATAGATAGATATCATTTCTCGGATTTAATTTATAGAGATAAATTAAATCGAAGGCATTTGATTTGGATTAAATAAATATATCGATTAGATCTATTAGATAGATTTAATTAATATATTTTAATCCAGATTCAAAATTCGAATTTCAGATCTGGCTTTTAATTCGGATTAAATAAATAGATTACATTAGATCTATTAGATAGATTTAATTAATATATTTTAATCCAGATTCAAAATTCAAAATTCAAAATTAATGAGGATTAATTTTGAATATAATACGATCGGGTTTAGAAAAACTGACGGAACTTTTATCGAGCGTATTAGAAAGCCGCGAGAAAACTCTAGAGAAAAAGAGAGAGAGCGCACAATTCAAAAAGGCGCTAGCATCTTTATGGTAGCCGTGTTCGGAGATTGTACGTGTTGATACGGTAGAGGGAAGGCGATTTATAGAGTCGGCTTCTACTGATCGAGGAGTTAGCCCACCAGTTCAATTCGAAGAGAGGCACACCGTTTTGGCGCATAGGTAATATTCGGATTCTTTAGCTTTAATCTAAACGCTTGAGCGATCCTCGACGAGATTCATAAATTTTTTAATCCGGCTTGCGTGTGCGTATTCCATCATCTAAATCAAAATTAACAAGATTACAAATTTATAACAATTTTTATTTTGGTATTAAATAAATTTTATTTCATCGATTTATTTTTTGAAGGAAAAAGAAAACTCTTCTTTGTTTTGTATTTTGTGGAAACATATATGTAGTTTAGTGGGCACCATATCAAGTATCAACCCTAATTAATATATTATGAAAAATTAGGGAAAAGCTCACTTAGGTCCGAAGGACTCAAAAATATATTTAAAAAGTCACAATATAGATTCATCTATCAAGAAAATCCCTGGTTATCTCATTGATATAGATGTGTTTATCAATTGTCATTGTATAACTTATCAATATAGTCATGTACACTTATCAACAAAAGTTGTTTTAGTTAATATAGATGGACTTGCTAGTAACCACTCTATGACTTGTCAATAGAGTGACAAATATTCGTCAATGGGAGCTAGTTTAATTAGTTAACATAGATGGGTTTATCAATGACCACTCTATGATTTTTTAATGTAGTCTCATACACTTATCAACAGGAACTGCTTTAGTTAACATATATGAGATTGTCAATTACTACTCTTTAACTTGTCAATAAAGTAATTTCATATTTGGAATCTATATCACTGAGGCCCTTATGGACTTTTTTTTTTTTTTTTTATATAGAGGAATCTACAATGATATTTTTTTATATTTATTTTTTGGCCTTAGACTTGAGTGAGATTTTCCATAGAAATTAATAGTTATAGTTTAGAAAATTATAAGGATTAAGGACTTGGTAAAAACAATTAGAGAAATCTGACTAAAAATAATGAGACACTGAGGAATTAATTTATTTTGGGGAAAAAACCGCATGTCTACATTCTAAGTAAATATCTCCTTTTGAGCAACCCAAAAAAAAAAAAAAAAAAAAAAAGTAAATATCTCCTCAATCACAGTCGACAAGGACATTTAACAAATGCCTGGTACGACAAGACAACAAAGTATCATGCATGGAGCCGCCCTCTATTTAGACTGTGTTTGATTTAGAAGGAAAGAAGGGAGGACAACTTTCCTCCTTAGAGTGAAAAATCAAATATAACTATGATATAAAATGTTTGCACAAAAAACCACGTGAATTTATTGTCATATCTAACTTTTCATATTAAAAAGAGAAGCTCCTCCTTCCTTCAAACCAAACAGTTTTAGGAACATATCCCACCAAGATAAGGGGTCCTATCTTAAAAGTAGGGAGACGTATGAAATTAAAACCAAAAAAATAAAATGATGGCAATTACAGGCGTGGCAAATTGATCTAATATGATATGCTGAGTATAGGCATGGAAATAGGTCGGTCGGACTAGGCTTTGACTAAATAGGCATGAGCACAATGCAATAGGAGCGAAGGCAGTCCGGGCTGAGCCTAAATTCGGAGCCTTTTTCTAAGCTCAAGCCCGAGCCTTTATAAAACCTGGTTGAGCCCGAAGCCTTTTTAAAGGCCTACTTACAATGTAGGCCTTTAGAAAGGCCTTATATTACAAGCCTTAGAAGCCATAAATAGGCTTTGTATATTTTAAACCTATCAAAACTTATATAAATATATCTTGAAATTAAAATATAAAAATGAAAAACATTAAATATTATCTTATTTATATGATATAAATTTAATTATATTTATTTAATATTTAAACGGTCGGACCTACGGGTTAGGCCTTAACAAAATAAGCCCGACCTATTTACATATTCAAGCCTTTAAATAGGCCTTGACCCGACCTTTTAACAAGCAGTCGTCAAAGCCGCCCAAATTCCCTAAATAGGTCAGGCCAGAATACTGATAAGGGTCTGGCCTATTCCCGTCCCTAACTGAGTATATTTCCATTTTGATGATTTTTAATGCACGGAATAATATATTTTACCAAGTTCAACTTTGAAAATTATATTATATGCTTAATTTGTTTAAAAAATCGAAAAAATAAAGATAAATTTTCAAAATAGTTGGCTTAATCCTAGTATGTGTGTGTAATGACTAATGACCCGGTCAATTATAAGATAGCATTTTGAAGAGTGACAATTTAAGAGTTTAATAAGAAAAAGAAAAAAACGTGAAGTGACAACAAATCAAAGTAAATAGGAGTCAGAAATTAATAGTGTTGTAGTTGAGGAAATTATAAGGATTAAGGACTTGGTAAAAACAACTAGAGAAACCTGACAAAATAATGAGGCACTGAGGAATTAATTTATTTTGGGGAAAACAAAAACCACCGCATGTCTATCTTGATCTTCTAAGTAAATATCTCTTCAATCACAGTCGACAAGGACATTCAACAAGTATCTGGTACGACAAGACAATAAAGTATCATGCACCGAAGCCGCCTCGATACTTAATATTTTATTTGGGTTGGTAGTAAGAGTGTTAACCTATTTTTTGTCGGACTTTTACATAAATTTGATAGGGAAAAAAAATCAGTTTATAAATGTGATGTGTTTAGATTAATAGTTGTAGAAGTGTTTTCCTTTTTTTTTTTTTTCTTTTCCAAACAAAAACGTTTGGATTATTATTTGAAAAGTTAGTTGAGATAGAAAATCACCGAAAATGACATAAATCTTATCAATACTACATATATTAATATTAGTTATATATATTGCAATAATTAAAGATTAAATTTAAATTTTAAAAAATTTAAATTATTATTAAAAATTAATAAATAATAAAAGTTCTTAATTAACAAAAGAAAGATACTTATAAAAAATAAAAATAAAAAATGTGTCCCTTCGCTCTCTCCACCCTCTCTCTTCTTTTCTCTCTCCCATGGGATTAAAGAAAAAAACAGAAATAATCAGAAGCTCAACCTACAAGCTCCCCTTCCTAGCATGCCATCAATGGAAAAGCTACTTTTTAGATATAAGTCAGTAAAAAAATAAGTCAATTCAAATATCTCCAATTGGATTTTTTCTCACTGAAATTTTTTTCCTCTAAAACGCTCATCCCACCGCTGCTGAAGCTCAACCCAAGCAGTCTCATCTCGATAATATAGGAGATCCTCTCATCATCCATTTTCTCATGAATCCATCTGGGCTGTTGATTGGAAAGATGAGAGAAAAATCCTAAAAGTATAACTTAATGATGTGACATTTCAGATTGATTGGATGAACAAAATTTAGAGATTATAAGGGATAATAAGAAAATTGATGATAAGAAAATCCTCAGGAACCTGTCCCACAAAGATAATGGATCTTATCTTAAAAGTAAAATGATTGTAGTAACAGACGTGGCAAACCGATCTAAGGGAAAATCCGTTTCAGGGCCCCTATTAGCCAAAAAATTCGAGAAAAGGCCCAAACAATCGAAAATTCGAAAAAGGCCCAAGGATTCTCGACAATACGGAAAAGGCCCTTGAATTTACGAAGTTGTTAATGAGGCGATTAAGTTGTTAGCGGGGGTGATTTAGTTGTTAGATGGGCTGATTTAGTTGTTAAAAATAAAAAATTTTAACAACTAAATCAGCCATCTAACAACTAAATCACCCCCCCGCTAACAACTTGATCAGCCTATTAACAACTCACCTTGGGCCTTTTTTGAATTTCGAATCTTGGGCCCTTTTTCGAATTTTCGAGTCTTTGGGCCTTTTTTCGCATTTTTTTGGTAATATGGGCCCCGAAATGCGATTTTCCCCGATCTAATATGCTGACTGCTGAGTATATTTCCATTTCGATGCTTTTTGCAGTACACCAGAATATATAGAATTTATTTCCTTGCATTGCATGGAGTAATATATTGTACCAAGTTTAACTTTGAAAATTATATTATATGCTTAATTTGTTAATAAAATTGAAAAAATAAAGAGAAAATTTCAAAATAGTTGGTTTAATCCTAATATGTGTGTGATGACCCAATCAATTATAAGATAGCATTTCAAAGAGTGACAATTTAAGGGTTTAATAAGAAAAAAAAATGCCAAGTAACAACAAATCCGAGTAAAACTCAAAAAAACCAATCATTTGTTAATTAAGGAGACATAGTTTCTAAAATCAACGGAATACAAAAAGTTAAGCTACATATAAAATTATAGGGATAAGGGTCTTAAATGCCATGGAAGTTTTCACTCAAGAGCACTGGTAAGACGGAAGTTTTTTTTTTTATCAAAAATACCACGGAAGTTTTTATTTGAGAAGCAATTTTTCCCCTAAGTTTTCACTAAGGAGCAATTTTGCCCTTCGTCCCAAAATATTAAATTTGACTATTAAATCAGTCAAAGACCACACATGCTATGCCTTGAAAAGGTCAAACTTGGAGTCAGAGAAGGAGATCCTTGAGATGTTGAGCTCAAGGTTGTCGAATTTGTGAAGTTTGGAATGGTCAAAGGACCAAAGGTTGACTTACAAAACCCAAAGGAAGCATCATTTATGATCTAAGCAAATGACCAGTCTATACAAACGTAAATATTATCACTATTGATTTGTTTTACTTTAACCAATTTTTGGAACAATTCATTTCTCGTTTTTGCGTTTCATTTGCGTTTTGTGACATCCTTTCGATCCTTTGACCGCTTTGGCTTCACAAATTCTCGCGCCTTGATTTCAACATCCGAAGGATCTCTTTCTCTTACTCCAAGTTCGACCCTTTCAAGGCATGACATGTGTGGTCTTTCACTGATTTAATAGTCAAATTTAATATTTGGGGACAAAAAGGAAAAATTGCTACGTTTTGTAAACTTCCGAGACAAAATTGCTCATTAGTGTAAACTTTTGGGGCAAAATTGATCCTCAGAGAAAATTTCCGGGGCAAAATTGCTCTTCAGGGAAAACTTCCATGGTAAAAATGATACTTCCGGGGCAAAATTGCTACGTCTTGTGAACTTCCGTGGCATTTTTGGTCCAAAAAAAACTTCCATCTTACCTGTGCTCCTGAGCGAAAACTTCCATAGCATTTAAGACCCTTATCCCAAAATTATATTTTACCTCTAATTTTTTCGACATAAATTGGGATAAACTCTAAAACTATAGTATTTCATTCGAGTGTCATAAAAATAAACTTAATGTGTATATATATTTATATTTATTGAAATGTTATCTATAAATCTTGATTAGAATAGACCCAATCCATAAATTTTCTTTCAACCTCTCATTCTTGCCCCATAGTAGGATTAATTTTATCATCTTCTTGTGACTTGGATGACTACTCTCCTCTTTCCCATATACAAGGAATATGTGCACTGCTTGTTCTTTCAACCAGACATCCTTTTCTAGTTCTTCAACTTCGGAGTTCTTGGTTAAATGAAGAAATAATTTTTCTTGAATCAATTCATTCCATTTTCTTTAGTGTTCTTCTCAGTATATACATCTTCTGGATTTATCTTCAATGATCTCTTCAACTGAGTTTGTAGACTAACAAATTCTTCCTTTGGGAAATTCATCTTTCATCATAACATGCATCTCTGATATTCCTTGAGAGATGATTATCTCTTTTAAATGTTAAAAGTTGAGGAGTGTTTTCCAAGGAGTATGAATCTTCTAGTCCAACTGTTTCTTTTCTTTTTTCTAGGTACTCTTACAATGCTTCATCTTTACATAATCTTTAGTTTTTAGAATTTTGTAGACAAATTAAAACTCATTGCTTGTAAATTATGGAAAACTCATTTTCCATAATTGTTTATCATTTTTTGTTTCTGGCCTTTCTCTCTTAACATTGCAATTTTCTAGGATTGTGTTCCATGAGTATTCCTCTATGCTTTCTAAGAAGAATCTCATTATTGGTTTCCAGAAATGACATGATACACATTACACAGGGAGTTTCTTAATGACCGTCAAGTATAATACTTAATGGTTATTAAGAAACAACCATGATGAATACACACACAGAGACACAAAAAATTCAGGGAATACAGCATCCACTAAAAAGGCCTAACATGAGACCAAGAAGCATTATAGTGAAGCACTAGCATAACCATACACAAATTCTTCCAAGCAAGAAAAAGAGTAAATTATGCCTACTCAAAATTGTGCATGCAAATTATCATTTTTCAAACAGTTTTAAAATACATTTCACAATATGATTGAGATTCTCAACAAAAAGCACTGCTTACTCACCCAATTCCCTAAATAATTTGCATGTTGCCTTTACATTTCTAAGACTATGCATACGGGTGGTAAAAGACCAGGTCAGGCGAGGCTTTATGGACGATTTTTGGGTATCAAACAACGGACAAATTTTCCAAATATTTTTGGATCAATCATAAAACACAAACAAATAAACACTAAAGGTACAACCATGTCCATACGTCGCACGTGATCAAGTAACAATTAGAGCAAAACAAATGACCCATTGAACCCAGCAACCCACCAAACACTAATGATGCAAACATTCAATCCCCATGTAATCAGCAATGATTAATGATTGAATTAGTAATGATTTGTGATTTAATCAATACTGATTCAAAGAATTTTTCAAATTGCATGGAACAGTCGTAAATTATAAACAAATGACATGGACTAATCAAGTCAGGTCATAGCTCGTCTGACCTATTTTCACCCCTAGTTACCTATGCTTTTTTTGTCAACCATAATCATTATTTCAATAATAATGTCATTAGGAAAATCAATCAAAACCATCTTATGAATGACATAAACACAAATTATCAACATTAAAACACAAAACACAAAACCCATTGAAACCAACAAACCACCAAACACCAACAATACAAAGAATCAAAGAATGGCTAATGTTGTATCAAAAAGAAAAAGAAAAAAAAAAAGAATGGCTAATGATAATGACTGAAGGTTTTTTAGGCCATCAAAGAATAGAAGATACAAAGCATCAAAGTATATGACCTTGTTGAACATGGTTTGGAGCATGATGAGCAGCTTTAATCTTCCAACTTCCTTGTGGAAAGAAGCTGTTATGAATAAAGATGAAGTGGGCCAGTCATTGAATGATCCAATATCTACAATGGATATGAGTGATCGGAGGCCAATTAGAAGAAGTATGCGGATAAAAAGAAGGTCCTGGAAGATTAGAGAAATGGAAGAATAGGATCTATATAAAGGCAATAGTTGTTAGGGGAAGGGTTTGAATAGATTTGGCTGTATCTCCCTATCTTTTATTCTGTGGTCCCCCTTCTTCTGTTATTGCGAACACTAGTGCAAAAAAGGGTTTTAAGACCGGATCAAAGAGGCATCGTAAGACTGGACCCCCGACCGGTCTTGTTCCAGCCGGTATTAAAAGTATAGCATTTAAGACCGGACTTGAACTGGTCTTAAAGAAAATCTTATAGACCGAACATTTAAAACATTAGGTCTTAAAAGTCGTACTAAATAAACCTGAAATATTTTTTGTGCGGTCCTAAAACTCAACTTTTTAGACCGGACAAAAACTAGTCCGCTCTTAAAAAATAAACTTTTAAGACCGGACAAAAATATATCCGGTCTAAAAAATAGCGGCTTCTAAGACCAGACGACTAATTACATGTGGTCTTAAAAGATTGACTTTCAAGACTGGTTTATAAATACATCCGGTCTTAAAATTTGAATATTTAGACCGGACGTAAAAATACACCGGTCTTAAAAGACTAACTTTTAAGATCGGCTTTATATATCAAATACCTTTAAGACCGGACATATAAATACATCCGGTCTTAACAGTTGAACATTTAAGACCGGCGTATTTATTTCCGATCTAAATTTTCCCGAATTTGTTGTTCTTCATGATCAATATATATACACAAATCCACCACCCAATTCAGCACATAAAAGTCGAAACTTTAAGCTACAAGCTATGAACAATTATGAATAAATTGAATTGGGAAAAAGAATACAAATATTATTCACCATGAGTTATGTGGCCTCTTAATTAATGATTATACTATGACTACAATACCTAGATTAATTTATACAATAAGATAACTTACTTACACGCTAGAAAATACAATTACAAATACAACATACATGCCTAATAGAATATTCACCATGCCTTCATCTAATTCCCACCCAACAACGTAACATCCTCTTTTATAACATGCCCCTTTGGATCGGATCCTGCTACAAAAATAAAACAAGAACAAACTACATAGTCTGTGAAATTAAATTGTTTATGAACATAGAAGGAATATAATATAGTTAAAACCTAAAAGTTTTCAAAGAATTCTGCATATGAATATTACCTTTGAGTTGACTCTTTTATAAAGTGATATCCTCCCATATCCCTTCTTTATGATCATTTCTTATGCCGGGTTCATTGTCTGCTTCATCTTCTTCGTTCATATCCGGTAGACCCTTTGAAAAAGGAGTACTCTCATTTCTTCTGCATATGAATGATTTTCCCCATCAATATCAATGACCCTTTTTTCCTTGGAGAGCTACAGACCACATTTTATTTTCTTGATCGGTGATATAGAACACTTGTTTCGCCCCTGTGTCGCCATAATAAAAGGTTCATCTCCAAAACTTCTACCATTGACATCAACTAATGTAAATCCTAGCCGATCCATCTGAACACCATTATTGACAAGAACCCACTTGCATTTGAAAATGAGAAATCTAATTTTCACATAGTCCACCTCCCAAATCTCTTCAATAACCCCATAATATGGCATGACCGCCAATTTAGGCCTCTTGTCTTTCGAACGGAGAAGTGCATAGATTCAGCCTCTAACATAACACCACCGTTCAGACCGTGGCTCCTATCATCTAGGGACTTCGTGTAAAATGTATAACCATTGATCACATACGAATTCCAACTTATGACATTAACCTCGGGACCACGTGCTAACCATTTGATTGTATCGAAACACGTTCCTCTCCCTCGACCTTTTGTTTGAACCGGTTTGCAAAATGTCATTTATGCTCCCTAATCAACCTTTGTTCGATCATTCGATGATTTTCTTTCCTTACAAACTTCTTTATGTGCAGCTATGCTTTGGCTTGAACTTCATCAACATTATTCAAGATGTATAAGTGGACTTGTGACAATTCATCGGATCCACACTCTTTATTGAAGCCCCTCATCTACCCCCTTCAAAGATGCTTTGACGTTTTGGAAGCCCAATATGTCTTACTTTGGCCAAATAATTTTGACAAAATTCCATGGCTTCTTCAGAAACATATTTCTAAACAATAGATGCTTTTGGCCGGTATGCGTTCTTCACATACCCTTTTAGGAATTTCATAGATCTTTCAATTGGGTACATCCACCGTAAATGGATAGGGCCGCACAACTTTAGCTCCCTCACTAGATGAACAATTAGATGAACCATGATGTCAAAAAATGTAGGAACAAAAAGCTTCTCAAGGTGGCATAAGATAAGATATCCTCCATTCTCCAATTCATCCAACTTTTCAATGTCGAAAACTTTACCACAAACTGCATTGAAGAAGACACAAAGTCTAGTCAAAACGACCGAAGATCATATTCGGTGATACCTCGAATAGCTATTGGGAGTAGCATGTTGCATCAAGACATGACAATCATGAGATTTTTGGCCTACTAATTTCAAATCCTTCATCGATACAAGCCTCTTAAAATTTGAAGAATACCCCGAGGGAACTTTTGTGCCATGTAAACACTCACAAAAACTTTGTTTCTCATCCTTAGACAAAGTATGAGAAGCCGGGGGACAATAAGTTCTCTTCCCATCTGGACTTGGATGTAACTCTTCGCGTATTCCCATTGCTTGCAAATCTGATCTTGCCTTCACACCATCCTTGGAACTACCTTGTACGTTGAGAAGCGTGCCAACAATACTATCACATACATTTTTCTCCACATGCATGACATCAATACAGTGTATCACATCAAGATTGCGCTAATAGGGAAGATCGAAGAATACAAATCTCTTTTTCCATATATTTGTTTCTTTTCTACCCTTTGCAGTCTTACCGAAGATGACATTGATATTTTTCACCTTTTCATAAACTTGCTCCCCAGTCAATGCCACCGGAGCATCTTCAATTTTGGTCTTGCATATAAAATAAGGCAACACTAAATGCATATTTATGCTCAATATCTATTATGTCTTTTTTTTTACGGATAAACTTGCCCATTAAATGCATAACGAAGAATCAATTTTGGTCATAAATGTATCACAGTGAAGTCAAGAAGCAAAATAAATGCCTGACGAGGAAATTAAATGCATCGCGTGAAGGTCTTGTGGACTCACTGTAGCATATAAACTCAAATGCGTTTCCTGAGTCTTTCTTCTCCCGCCACGAACATTGATGTTGCGAGCAGCAAGAGTACCCTAAAAACATTTGTTGGTCAATTGGGTAGGTCTAAAGTGCAAATATAATCTTCAAAATATAATATTCATTAACAACGAGAGAAACCCACAAGAGCATTTCATCGATTTCGTTCAACCCATGAAAAACCCGAACGATAAGCGGGAAAATCATGAAGTTATATAACGGAAACACCTCTTACAGCTTGGTCTATATATGTTTAGCTAAGGAACCAGAAAGTGATTGTCGAGAGAGCAACGTGAAGCACCGACGGAGCAACACACAAACACAAGAGACAGAACCTCAGTAATCACTTTCGGCGCGACAAGAGAGGTTCAGAGAGGGAAATTTAATTTTCCGCACGACAGAGACATGTTTTAGTATTTGGACTTTATTAAGACCGATTAATTATAACGTATCCGGTCCTAAATATTTTTTATTAATTTAATTTTTAAGTCCTAAAAGTCTACGATTAATTCAATTACTTTTAAGACCGAATTCTTATCCTCTATCCGGTCCTAAATATATAGCTAAATTTTTAAGACCGCAGTTTTATAATACTCTGGACCTAAGTTTTTATTATATGCGTAGATTTTATTAAGACTGGTTAATTATAAAGTAGCCGATCCTAAATATATAACTTTTTAAGACCGTAGTCGTGAAAACTCCTGGTCCTACATTCCCAATTTATTTTTATTTTTTTCAAGAAAGAAGTATTGGCTTTGGCGATCGCAGCAACTGAATGAATAAAAATGAAAGGAAAACTGGAGTTTAATTTCTTTAATTACTGGAGAATATGAACAAAAAATTAAAAAGACACAAGCTAATTAGTTCTTAATGCTACATATATTGAATATGCACATACACAAGAAAAAATATAAAAGAAAAACAAGCAAAAAATTATCAAAAACAAGAATCTGACTATATATACATCCTAAAGCTTATTATCCTTCAAAGCCTTGGAGATATCGGCGTGAGCGATTAACTTCCCGCCGGATATCGCAATTTCTGTCTTATTCGCATCGGCGCATCATGGTCTCGAAGGTCAGGGCGGTGCTGAAATCTCTTCATCATCCGTAGAAATAACAATGGGTCCAACGACCCGAGACTCTCTTGTCTCAATAGAACGCACTCTCGCTGGAGGAGGTGCACCGTATAACGATCTACGGAAGGCACGAGCATCGCGGTAAGTCTACCCCTACGAGCGGTTCTCTTGTATCTAACCATGGTTTGAGCACTTGGGGCATGCGAGAGGTATGAGGAGTTAATAAAGGCGAGAGCAGTTCCCCTTCCCGGATGGCCACGTACGTTGTTTGGAGTTACGAGGTAGTGAAGATAATAAGTCAGAGGTACTTTAAGAGCGGATTTTATAAATATGCGGTCCTAAAAGTCTATTATTTCTTTTTTTAATCAATTAAATTACTTTTAAGACCGACATTTTATCGTTTATCCAGTCCTAAAATTCATTAATTTTTTTTCAATTCAATTTTTTTAAGTAATTTTTTTTTTTGAAAAAATAGCCACGTACGTTGTTTGGAGTTACAAGGTAGTGAAGATGATAAGGTACTTTAAGAGCGGATTTTATAAATATGCGGTCCTAAAAGTCTATTATTTATTTTTTTAATCAATTAAATTACTTTTAAGATCGACATTTTATTGTTTATCCGGTCCTAAAATTGAAAAAAATTTTAAATTCAATTTTTTTTAAGTAATATTTTTTTTCGAAAAAATATTAGTTTTAAGAACGGATCTTTTACAATATCCGGTATTAAATCGATAGCGAGTATCCCCTACACTCTGTTCAAATGAATGAATCGAGTCTCTTCGCCTTCCGAGATAAGCTTCCCAACTAAGCGTCTCCTCGTATTCGATGAACTATGCGTCTCCTCATTAAAGTTTTCAGCGTTGCACATTGTTCGGGATGGGTTCTCTATTTAAACACGTTGTTACTTTACGTTCTTCACATTCTTCTCCATCACTTCTACAACCAAAAATCGTAATGGCTGCTCCACGACCACGAGGTCCTCAACCACCACGAGATCCTCCTATTCCTCTTAATCCTCTTCCTCCTCCGTACCCTCTTCCTCCGCGCCTCAACCGTCCTTCGACAGATGATGCACTACCTCCGGCCGCGTCGATCACATAGACCGACGATTGGGCCAGCTTTTTCAGGTCTACAACGCCGTCAACAACAAGCTGAACGCGGTACTCGACGCCCAGGACATTGAGTACAATCCTTTAGATGACGACGTCTCCGACGACTCCCTCCCCTCCGACAACGATGGGGAGGAGTAAATGTTTTTATGTTTTTTTTGTTTTTTTTTTTTGTCTTGCTCTTTTGCCACCCCACGGCGGTAAAAACTATATATAATAAATGCCTTTGCTTTCCATTTCGATCGCCTTTCGTTTTCATTATCTTCTTTCATTTTCCGACAAAAGGAAACAAACAAAACATTGTCCTTGTGTGTGATCAATATTAAAAAATGCGCAGAATACGAGTTAAGATCGACCATACAAAACAAAAAACATCTTTTATTTTATTCGAATAAAAACAAACACGGTGACAATTCTTCTCAAGGTTGGACCGTCATTGTCGTCGGTTTTACCTCGCCCGATTTGAAACAAAGTGTCCTTTTCAATATCTTCCTTCTTTTTTAGACAAAAAGAAAAGAGAAAAAGAAAAGGGAAACGATAATGCTGCTCAAAATGAGGAGAAGTAAGATCGACTACAATGAAGGACCTAGCTTGAGCAGAACGCCAGAACCTCCATTTTCTTGAACCCTAATGATTTGTCTGAAAAGCGAGTGAACATTTCTAATTAAATGAAGACTATTAAGACCGGACATTGAACAATTACATGGTCCTAAAGGTTAAGCCATACTTTTTTTAAAATAAAATAAGAGGACTTTTAGGAGCGGACAGTAAAATAATATACAGTCTCATAATACTTTTAGGACCGCATGTTTACAATATACGGTCCTAAATGTCTATCTATACGATCCTAAAAGTCTCATATTTTTTAAACCGAAGACTTTTAGGACCGCATGTTTACAATATATAGTCCTAAAAGTCTGTCTCATATTTTTTAAACCGAAGACTTTTAGGACCGGATGTTTATTAGGACTTTTAAGACTGGACTTTTAATCAATATACGGTCCTAAAAGTCCATGGACTTTTAAGATCAGACTTTTAATTAATATATGGTCCTAAAAGTCGAGTTCTTTCTCAAATTTCAAACACTAAATAGCTTTATCCACCATCCAATACATTTAGAAACCCAAAATGGACACACAAAAATTGTTCAAAAAATTAAACAAATTTATTTATTGGATTTTACGTTGCCTATGTATATTTACAAATGAATATTGTTCGAAAAAATAAACAAATTTACAGAAGATTATTGTTGCTACAGGATATATTTACAAATGAATTTAGGACATTAATTATTGTCCTGACTTTAAGATCAGGTCATACAGATATTCACAAAACACATTGCGTATGTGTTCCGGTTCATCATCGAAAAGGGATCAAGGCGGTCAAACATACGTAACATCAAAGACAAAAACTGAATTAACTTGCGTGCATATTTCATATGTAACATTAAGCCGGTTAATCTTGAATTAACTTGCGTGCATAATATGTAACATCAAATACATTTACCTTTGTAGTTAATTTAGTCCTTCCTTGCGTGATAATATCATACATGTGTTTCATGACGTCGGCCACATAAGTTGGACTACGGTGGTTGCCGACGGGTCTAAAAAGAACAAGAAATATATATAAGAGCATATATAGCTTACTGACCAAGTTCACAAGGCAATATGCCAGTATATAAATATTGTACCAACCTCCAGTGTGAGCCATGTAGGCCCTTTGGCCTGATACCCACGCTTTTTCTTTACCTCGATTTGGAAGGTCTACATGGCACTATCATCAAAATCACAAATTTATCAATAATGTTCACTGAAAATTCACAGCAGAGATTTCAGACAAGAGAATCAAAATGACATGCTTACTCGTTGATGGTTTGCTCAACGCAGGCAATGGATCACTGTGAGTGGAGCATAAGAAGATAACTTTATGCTCCTCCATGCACATGAAGACCAACTGCCAGTGGCGGTTGAAAATTCACAGCAGTAAAGTACTCAGTGATATATGTAGCAGAATTAAGTGAATTGCAGATAAGATTTGTGATATGTACATGTGGTAGTATGGAAACACGTACACCTTTCTTCTCACTTCACGCAACCTCTTTGATATGTACTCCTGTCTCTCCTGCATGGATGTTGCACTTGCATAGACAGGGCACAAGAATCCAAAATCGTTGCTCCTGCCCTTTTGAACCAATTCTTGATGCAAGAACCTACAATAATGACATCGATCAGGGAATTAGTATATATGTATGTGTGTCTAAATGATGCATTTAAATTATGTACTCATAGAAGAACATAGTTACTTCATAAAAATTTGAACAATTGCATCAGTAAGCTCACTTCCAGAAAGCACAGGGACTCAACATCAATGGTGTCAACTTGAACCGGTAGAGGATGAAGGACGCCTACTACTTCATTGACAAGCCACGATTTATCTTTAAAATATCCACTCTTCACCATATCGGATATTTTTTCCGTGGCAGTCAACTTAGCAGTAGGGGATTGAGCTTGAGGAGGGGATGGAACTTAAGGAGGAGGGGTTGAAGCTTCAGGAGGAGTAGAGACATGTACAAGCTTCACTGGCCAAGAGATGAAGGTTCCCTTGACATCACTCACAAGCTTCATCGGTTGGGAGAGGAGAGGTGCATCAATGATCACCTTTTCAACTGACACTCTGACTTCATCATCAGACATTTGTTGATGGTGTACAGTTGATCCCAATAAGTTGTGGACAGTCCCTTTTGCAACTAATCGTGCAGGACTATCACGATCCTCCACATATAGGTCACAAGGTTTCTCTAACTGTCCAACAATGCAGCTCCCTCTAGTGCTCTGCTGCACAGATGCAGGTGAATGTGTGAAGGGAACACTGGTCTCTGGACGATTGCTCAAAAGCAGCCTCATCTAATTCAATCCCTCCCTCATCTGGCTCATCTGATGCAATTCCTCCCTTATCTGGCTCATCTCGGATTGATACCTTGCTTCTTTAGCCGCTGCATCCTTACTTAATTTGGCCACCGTCTGTTCCATCTCCTCCCGGGTAACCATACTTTGTCTATGGCATTTGGATTTACCAAAGTATTCCTTCAGGCCTACTCGTCCTCCAACAAAAGATCCCTCTTCTTTTTTCTTTTTAAGATCTTCCTGTAAGATACAGATAACAAGAAGCTTAGTAATGAAACATGTTTAGTTACTAAAAAATAACAATAACGATACTTACAATTCTTTCGGCAACTACACGAGTTTGTTCACTCGTGTAGGCGCCGCTGGCTTTTTCCGAATGTGCAACCACAACTCCTCGCAACGTATTGGAGATGGCGGATTATGTACCACAGAAGGATTGGATTCTGCTTCATCTTCCAATCTCTTCCTGCTTGGCCGCCATCAATTCTTTTTTAGTCTTTTCATATCCACCGCGAGAAGCCCTATGCGGGCAATCATTCTTTCTCCCTATCTCCTGTGCTCGTTCCCTTCTTTCCGTGAATCGAATTGAAAACAACTATTAATTATGAATTCCGCCATCTCACTAACAAATTTAGAGAATTTCTGCTTGATATGAACCTCAAACACTAGTCAAATTCACTTCATCAAGTTTCAACATTTTTAAGGCATCCAATGGGATTAGCAGTCCTCATTAGATAGTAACAGAACTAACAGCAATGTCTAACCACTACCTACTATAACAGAACTAAGACTATAATAATGACTTGACTCTTATGCCATGTTTATTTCCCTAATTACCTTCTTAGTATTTTACCTTTTCAAGGTTTACATATCAGACTTGCATAGACAAAGGCAGGAAATGTATACTTCTATTCACACACCAAACAATTAAACTAACGGGATTAGATGAACACAATAACATTCACATATCGACAAAGTTAATAAGCAAACAAAAGGGCAAAAAAACTAAATATAAACTCACCGAGCTTCGGGAGTGGTCCATGACTAAACAAATTGTTGCCAAGTTTGTTCATCAATAAATGTTTACTTGTCCCAAGGCTTTTGGTAAGGCTGAACCTCGGCAAAATTATACTTGTTAGCGAGAGAGGTCTTAAACTTCCTCCACGATCAGCACAATAAGACAATGTCTTGTCTTTCAACTTCTCAGAGTCAGGGACAGTGTATGTAAGCCGGATAGTGTCCCAAATAGGTTGATTTACTTTGCCCAAGTCCACATTTTTCCACTCATCAGTCAAGATGCTAACCTTGCTGCGTGCAAGATAGCCAGAGCAAAACTAGTATATTTGCTTTTATTAGGACCGAAAGGTTGCAACTTTTCATCAAACTGAATCTCCGGCCTTGACCTAGAGTCCGACTTAGGGTTATATCCATCATTCTTGTGCCTCTTCTACCACGGCGTGCAGGGCGGTTACAAGGCACATTGTCAGATGAAGAGGGTTCGTTCTGACTCACATCAGTAACTGGCGTTCCCGGAACACGAATGGAATCATTTTTACCGTTCATTTTCGAGACAGGAAGAGAGGAATGCCTGAGCAAATGAGAGAGTAACAGAGGCTAATGGTAAGTGGGCGAGGGAGAGAGGTAATGCAACAGGAAGAGTGGTTTCACAATAAGAAGAGGGGTTTCAAAGTTCAGAGGGACAACGTAAGTCGTAAGGTAACGTTTCGCGTGGGCGAGGAAGAGAGGTAATGCAACAGGAAGAGTGGTTTCACAACAAGAAGAGGGGTTTCGAGTTCGAGTGACAACGTAAGTCGTCGGGTAACGTTTCGCGTGAAGAAGAATATATTTGGCGGTTTATTTTTAAGACCGGATGAACTAAAAAGACGTTCTTAAAGGTTAAGTTTTAAGACCGTCGTTTATTAAACTCCGGACTTAAAAGTAATAAACTATTTAGTACCGGGCACAATTTATGTCCGGTCTAAAAAGTATAATCTTTAAGACCATCTGTTATATATATCCGGTCTTAAAAGTTTATTTAATTTTTTCCTCATTATTTTGGACCACAGAAAATATAAGTCAGCCTGTTCGAGATTTCTCTATAAAGAAATTTGAACTTTCAATTTTTTTTATTTACATTTATAAGACCATTTGTTTTGTTAAGCGGTCTAAATAATATATTTAAGACTCATTGATAAAGGATGCGGTCCAAGAAGTTCTTTATATTTACAAAACTGTCATCAGTCATACTATTAAGACCGGTGCGTCATTACTCCGGTCTAAATGAGGCGGGCTTAAAGCCCTTTTTTGCATTAGTGGAATCTCTTTCTGTTATTCCTTTAAAGTATTTCCTTTGAGAATACCTTTGCGTTATTATCATATGTATGTGTAATTGCAAAGTGAACTATCAATGATTATTGCAATATTTCAGTAGAAGTTCTATCTACTACGTTGAATTAATTGTGATCATAACACTTGGTGCTTTTATTGAGTCTCCAATGGCCGAAAACACCCGTTTGAAAGAATTACAGACCGAACAAAAATGTCTTTGGGTGACCCTCAAGGGTAGCTGTAGATATGGTTATCGGAGCTGGTTGGTTAGAGACATTGGGACCACACGTTGCAGACCATAGTACCTCGACTATCAAATTGCTAAAGGAAGGTCAATAGGTGACCCTCAAGGGATTCAAAGGAAATATGAAAACATAGGCTCGGTACAATCATTTAATTCCTCTTGCATCGAGACAAACTCTTGGGTAGAACTCTTTATCATGGAAGTTGTTGACCAACAACCAATAAAACCCAATACTTCCATGCTGATGGACTTGCAGAATTTATTCAAGAATTTGACTCTGTTTTTTAAGTCCCCACAGCATTCCTCCGGCAAAAGATCACGAACACGCAATTGACTTACTCCCCAACACAGCTCTAGTGAAAGTCAAACTGTAACACCCCAACTTCTGTAATATGTGTACAAGCATGAATAAGTATAGTAATGAGGAATTTTGATTCATATTTGAAGCATTTATCTTCCAAAATTATGGTATAAATTATTTAAGGACTCTAAGATGAAAAACCATTGTTTATAATTAAGTGAGGAATTACTAAGTTAAAATGAGAAGGAAACGATAACAAGTTACGTGGTAACATTGTGGATGAAGTAAGCTCGGGGGAGTATACGTCAGTATAATGTATAAGTGACAAAGGACATTAGTAGGGCGCGAACTCTGACCTGTGGCACATGGTATACGTCTCCAACCACAGAAGAGAGAGAGAATGTGTATCTAGACCTTGTGCAGGAGGAAAAGCCAGTAAAAGTGGTGATTTGTCGGACACGTGACGTGTCGGGGTTAGAAGTTGGATTTTTGGGGTAAGCATGCAGTACGAGGTGGTTTCGAGATATTGAAATATGGATTTCTTGCTCCCCCCAAGGCACTATATTCCGTCCACCAGGTGGTCGGGGAAAGAGATCGTGTAATCTGGGCCCACTCAAGTCCAACTGAGTGGCACGAGTTATGAGGAAAAGTGTAACCAGTAAAAAGTAGCTAAGCAGGACCGGTTAGGGTTTTCCAGAGTCAGGCCCAAACCCCTGGACATAGAGAGAGGGCGAAATTTGGTGGGCCAGAGGAGAGCGAAAGTTAACTTGGAGGGCAAGAAAAAGGTCACATCAAGTAATAATGAGGAGAAAGAAAATAAAATAATCAAAATTAATATGGACCACACAATTTGAATCTGACATGACCGAGAGAATCACAAGCAATTATGACCCTACAAGGCAGTTAATGGCGTAATTTTGAGCAGATTTTGTGGGCCCCACTAGCTTGGAGGAAAAGCAGAGCGAAATGACCATTTTACCCCTGAAGTAATATTTTAATTACCGGACAAAAACCTATCCCTAGTAACTCCAAAAACTAACATCAGGGGCAATTTGGGAATATGATTTTAGGGCTAAAGAGGCACCACCCATCTGCCTAGAATACTCTAGAATTCCTTGAAAAAAAGTCAAATAATTTCCGAGACATCCTTTCGACCATTGGGTAATAACCAAAATTGGACAATAGCCCTAACCTTTGGAGTCTATATAAGGACACTTCCCCAACCATTTGCCACCTGCCAAGGACGAGCTCAAGGTGAGGGTGAAGAGGGTTTTGAGGTTTGCAATGAGTCCAAAATGTGTTTCTGTGTGGGGAAAAGTAAGACCACCTTCTTTCAAACCCGAAAAGCTTGAGTCTTTAAAATACGAAAATCTGCCAACTCTTACGGGTTTTGGGCAGCGAATGGCAATTGATGGTTTTGAAGTAGTAAATGAAGCTCAAATTCTTTGAAATTTTACATGGTAAAAGTAGACATCCTAAGGATGATTTTGATATAATATTTTGTGTCATTTTGATTTTCTTACCAAGAGTTCTTTAAGGTTGAAAATGACCTAAAGACAAGAACTTTCTCTCAGATCAGTGGCTTAAATTTGGGAATAAGGGAAGTATTCAAACCTGAATGACCCTGGGAGTTATTTTTCCTATAAACTAGACATCCTAAGGGTTCCATGGCCACTGATTTCATGTCAATAATATTTTTATAGAATTTATTGAAAATCAATGAAGTTGGGTCAGAGATTCTAGAAAATTATGGTGTTAGGCGAAACTTATGGAACTTGAAGTAAAGTTTGAATATGTGATTGAAATTGTGATACCTTGCTGTATCTAGGGTTATAACATGTGTGAAACACATATCCAACATCAAGAGAAGGGTTGGTTATTTTTTAGGAGTGTCAGGTAGTAACTGTTAACTCGCATACTCTATGTTACTCCCGCATGTGTGTTTTATCATGATGTAAGGAATTGGGCTGTAGTACCTATTGGACTATAGTTCCTTGGGTTACTGCTGAAGTCCAGGGTATGTCGGGTTGTGGTACCTATTGGACTATGTGTCCTTAGGTCACTACGGAGGCCCTTGGCATGTAGGGTAGGCGGTACCTATTGGACTGCGTGTCCTTAGGTCACTACTGAGGCCCAAGTTATGTGAGGTAGGTGGAGCCTATGTGACTGTGTGTTCATAGGTGGCTACTGAGACCTCTTGGGATGGGTAGTCAGGGTTCTTCACCCTAGCTACTAAAGCCCTAGTAGTACTATGGTTTCGAGGGCTTGTCTTGACCAGGCGATCCTGCGGAGGTAATACATGCCAGTTTATTGTACCATAGGCAAATTTATTTTTCCCATTTGTGATTTGCATTACATGCATTGCATACATATTGTATATGAGTTTAACAGTTACTTTGGGGTTCAACTTTGAACTCCAGACCACTTTGGAGATACAGGGTTGAGGCAGTAGCAGACGGAAGTTAAAGAAGGTAGGGCGAGATGCGGAGAAATGAAGAAATAGGGGATGCCCTATTGCCTTTTGTATTGTTATATTTTGATAACTATTGCTTATGATCAGTACTTTGTTGGATGACTGTATCTAACCCTTTGAGAACTTACATACTATTTGGATAATAAATGTTTATTAGTACGTTAGGATTGTCCAAACCAGGTACCGTGCTCTGCTACGTTTACTCTGTTACATGCTAAATGGACTCAACAATAAGGAAGGGTAATCAATTACTTAAAAGGAATCCCTCTAACCCGACACCCGAAAGGGAGAGGCCGGTAGGGGTGTTACACAAACTATACTGACATCCAGTTAGCCAGAAAATAGAAATCGAACGGATTATTGATGAATTGCTCAGTGATGGATTGATTCAACCAAGTTCCAGCCCTTTCTCCGCACCGGTGATTTTGGTAAAGAAGAAAGATGGGACTTGGCCTTTTTGTGTCTACTATCGAGCTCTTAATGCCATTACAATCAAAGATGCTTTTCTGATGCCCACCATGGATGAACTCCTGGATGAATTACACAGCTCTGTATTTTATTCAAAATTGGATTTAAGATCACGTTATCATCATATTTTGATGAAAGGTACAGACCACAAGAAGAAGGTATTTCGAACCCATCAAGGCTTGTATGAATGGCTAGTGATGCCATTTGGCCTTACAAATGCTCCGGTGACATTTCAGGCAATCATGAATTTGATTTTCAGTCCCTATCTTCGCAAATTCGTTTTGATCTTTTTCGACGATATTCTAGTGTATAGTTCCACCTGGGTCGACCACCTAGACCATGTCAGAGTCATCCTGCATACACTGACTACCCAGCGTCTCTATGCTAAGATGTCCAAATACTCCCTCGATCAAACTAGGATCGACTACTTGGGCCACATGGTTTCAGCGAAAGGTGTTGAAATGGATGAAGGCAAAGTCGAGGTTGTCAAACGTTAGCCCAACCCACATAATGTGACCCAACTCAAAGGATGTTTAGGGTTAAGCGGATACTACAAGCAGTTTATCCATCGATATGCATAGATTGCGGGTCCCCTCACACAACTCCTCGCCAAAAACGTGTTTATTTGGAATGATCATGCTTAACAAGCTTTCAAGTTGCTTAAGCTTGCAATGACACAGGTCCTAGTTTTGGCTCTCCCAAAATTTTCAGAACCTTTTATTTTGGAGACAGATGCATCAATTATCGGCATCGGCACTGTTTTGAGCCAAAATGGACATCCTATTGCCTTCTTCTCAAAGAAACTTTCCCCAAGATTACAATCATAGTTGGTATATGTTCGAGAATTGCACGCAATCACTGAAGCCATAGCTAAATTCCACCATTATCTATTTGGGCATTATTTTATATTCGGATTGATCATGAGAGTCTGAAACATCTGAGAGATCAAGTAATTCAGACTCCAACGCAAGAAGCGTGTCTGCCTAAATTGCTTGGTTATCGGTTTTTTATAAATATAAAATTGGGGAACAAAACCAAGCAGCTGATGCCTTATCCAGGGTTCTTCATATGGTAATTTCTTCGGTTGAGTCTTCTTTCATGGATTTAATATACAAATCATCGATCCTCGGAAATTCATTCGAGATCTTAAGCTACGGGTTACTGACTAATGCATCAATATCAAATGGGTACCACATCAAACATCGGGATCTTTATTGGTGCAACGGGTTAGTAATCCCTCCTGATGATTTTGAGTTGATTGACAAATTGTTGGCGGAATTTCACTCCTCTAAGATTGGTGGTCACAATGGCATTTTGTGCATGTTTTATCACATGGTTCATTTATTTTATTGGCCAAAAATGCGATCGATATACGGAAATATTTTAAAGAATGTATTGAGTACCAACAAGCTAAGTTTCCCAAGTCCAACCGGCGGGGCTATTAGAACCTTTACCAATACCGACTCAGATATGGAATGATATTTCAATGGATTTTATCATTGGTCTTCCTCCGGTTCATGGGTATTCAGTCATATCTGTGGTGGTCGACCATTTATCAAAATATGGTCATTTCCTTCCATTACCCACTAATTTTACTAGTCAAAAGGTAGTTGAGGTATTTGTTCAACATATAGTAAAACTTCATGGTATTCCTAGCACGATAGTTTTTGATCGTGATAAATTTTTTACTAGTGGTTTTTGGCGTCACTTGATGAAACTACAAGGTTCCAAACTTTACTTTACATCAGCCTACCACCCTCAGTCTGATAGAACAGAGGCCCTCAATAAATGCTTGGAATTATATCTACGTTGTTTTGTTTTTGAGCAACCTAGGCAATGGTTAACTTATCTTCCTTAGGCAGAGTATTGGTATAATACCCCTCTTTTTATACATTCATTGGGATGGTTCCATTTAAGGTATATATGGCAGAGATCCACCTCCCTTTTGCAACATGTTTCATTAGATGACACATTCCTTTTGATGTGCACCAACAATTATCTAAAAGGAATGAGGTGTTAGATACCTTGAAAGCTAATATTCAACAAGCTCAAATGCGTATGAAAAAATTTGCTCCTAAGAAACGTTCTGATATGGAATTTCAAATAGTCGACTTGGTATGGGTTAAACTACAACCTTACAGGCAGCATTCTGTGGAACTGCGTAAATACCAGAAACTTGCACTTCGTTATTTTTTCCCTTTCAAGGTGTAAGAACATATTGGCAGAGTTGCTTATCGACTAGAATTACCTGTATATGTAAGGATTCATTCGGTTTTTCATGTCTCATTACTAAAACCTTTTGTGGGTACTACATCTCCAACTCTTATAGTTCTGTTACCTTTGGTCTCTGTCCCAAAAGGTCCCATTATTACCCCAGTCAGCATTTCAAATTCCCATGTTATTGAAGATGGTAATACATGGCTTAAACAATTTCCGGTGCAATGGGATAGATCTGTTTCACCTACATAGGAGAATGCTGATACACTCTCCTCCTTATATCCACAATTAGACCTTAAGGACAAGGTCTCACTTGATAAGGAGGGTACTGTTGTGAATAAAGATGAAGTAGGCCAGTCACTGAATGATCCAATATCTACAATGGATATGAGTGATCAGAGGCCCATAAGAAGAAGTACGTGAATAAAGAGAAGGTCGTGGAAGATTAGAGAAATGGAAGAATATGATCTATAAAAAGGCAATAGTTGTTAGGGGAAGGGTGTGAATAGATTTGGCTGTATCTCCCTATCTTTTATTCTGTGGTCCCCCCTTCTTCTGTTATCATGAATCTTTTTCTGCTATTCCTTTACAGTATTTCCTTTGAGAATACCTTTGCATTACTATCATATGTGTAATTGCAGAGTGAACTAACAAAGATGATTGCAATATTTCAGTAGAAGTTCTATCTACTACGTTGAATTAATTGTGATCATAACAGAGGAATTCAAGACAGTTGTATACATACTAAACAGGGTTCCAACAAAGACAGTGCCAATAACACCCTTTAAAATCTGGAAAGGATGGAAACTAAGTTTAAATCATTTTAAGGTATGGGGTTGTCCTAAGGAAGTAAGAGTGTATAATCCACAAGAGAAGAAACTAGATCCTAAAACCATTAGAGCTTACTTTATAGGCTATATGGACATGTCGAAAGGTTATAGATTCTATTGTTCTTCATGTTCAGCACGCTTTGTAGAATCTAGGAATGTTGTGTTTCTTGAGAATGATGTGATCAATGGGAGTGATCAAACAAAGGGTGATCATATGAAAGTAACCCTAATTTACATATTAAGGGATTTGTTCAGATTTATCCACCCATCACACATATGGAACAAAGACGAGTTTTGGATGGAGGATGCCCTGAATGAACAACCTAAACCAACTCAAGAAGTTGAATTAAGAAGGTCAACTAGAGAAAGGAGACTAGCATTATCTATTGACTTCGTTGTGTACTCTATTGAAACTAACTGTGACATTAGCACTAAGAGATCCATTGACATTTACTCAGGTATGAAGAGTGAGAACTCTAAATTGTGGCATGATGCTATGACTGGCAAAATGAATTCCATGGCAAACAATGGTGTATGGGATCTTGTAGAGTTACCCAATGGGTCTAAAGACATTGGTTGTAAATGGGTTTACAAAACCAAGCGAGAGTCACAAGGTAACATTGATCGATACAAGGCTAGGTTTGTTGCCAAGGGTTTCACACAAGTAGAAGGGATTGACTACAGAAAAACCTCTTCTCATATATCAACGAAAACCTCTTTTCGCATAATCATGGCATTGATTGTGCATTTTGGTCTGAAGTTGCACCAAATAGATGTGAAGACTAAATTCCTCAATGGAGTTTTTGAGGAAGAGTCTACATGAAGCAACCTGAGGGATTCGTTGCAAAGGATAAGGAACATTTGGTGTCCAAGTTAAAGAAAATGATCTATGGCTTGAAGCAAGCTTCACAACAGTAGTACTCAAAGTTCCATGAAGTAATCACATCATCTAGTTTCGATGAGAACATCATGGGTGAATGCATATACCATAAGGTCAGTAGGAGCAAGATCATCTTTCCCATTTTGTATGTCGATGACATATTACTAACAGCCAATGATCTAGGACTATTACGTGAGGTAAAACAATTCTTGTGCAAGAACTTTGATATAAATGATATTGGTGAGGCATCCTATGTCATTGACATCAGGGGTGGATCTTCATTGGGACAATGGGCCCACAAAAAAAAATTGCCCCAAATATCTAATGTAAATTGGATTATATATATATATATTTGTCCCAAAAATTTGGCCTCCCCAAATATTTTTTAAAAAAAATAGTTAATGAGTATAAATTTGGCCCTCAAATATTTATCCCAAGGTCCGCCACTGATTGACATTAAGATCCATAGGGATAGAGCTTAAGGCATTTTAGGCTTGTCTCAACAAACCTATATCAACAAGGTTCTTGAGCGATTTTGGATGTAAAAGTGCTCAGCCAATGTAGCTCCTCTTGGAAAGGGAGATAAGTTTAGCCCAGAAAATGTCTCAAAATTGAGCTTGAAAGAAAGCAAATAGAAAGGGTATTATATGCATCAATAGTGGGAAGCTTGATGTATGCGCAGGTCTGCAGAAGACCTAGCTTTCATTTTTGGCATGTTGGGGAGGTACCAAAGTGACCCTAGGGAAGCATATTGGATAGCTACAAAGAAGATGGTTAGATACCTACAAGGTACCAAGCACTACATGCTCACATACAAAATAACAAAAAACTTGGAAGTGGTTGGTTACTATACATCACATTCTCCCACTTGGCTCATAACTATATATTGAGTATGGCCCGTAAGTCAAATCCACACCCAACTTTAGGATTAGGGTAACCTATTGATTAGCTATTGATGTGATATCTCTTATGATGGGATAACACACTTCAGTTTACGCCTGAGTAATACACGAGCGTTAGAAAAACCTAAACTACTTTGAAGTTCCCTGACTGACAACAGCTCTTAACACAGTTGCCATCTTTATGCCTTGCAGTTAGTCACAAGAGTGACCTGTCAATTATCTTTTGATGTTTCTATTTTGCAATACTCTTCTACGAGTTCGTGAATTCTCTCTAAAGTCAAAGTTTAACAATGGCAAGAGGTATCCCTTAAAGTTTTCCATGTTACTGTAAGATAATTTATGCACTATTTGACTATGTTGCACCAACTCTGACACGGCATTTTCGATACGTTCCCGATACGCAAGGTCGACACGTTAGTTCAAAAATATTAATATTTCGACACGTTCTGATACGTCTTAGTATTGAATAATAATTTTAATATAAAGAGTGTATTTTGTATTGATAAAATGAAATAAATAGAAAATTATAAGCAGAAATTAACTACCTGTCTACTATTACCATATCCCTGCCAAAATATCATATTGTCTATTTGTTTACATTGACCCATTCACTCCAGCGCCCAGCCCACCAGCGGAAACCCTCCTCCATTTATGTTAAAGAATCAAACTTTGTTCTCAGATCTAGTGGCTCCCTCCTTCTGAATCTGATCTGAATCTACCTCTTCCTCTTTCGCTAATCTCCATTACGCACTTTCGTCTGGGTAAATCTCTTTCTTTCCCCCAACCCTGCTTCATTTCCGAAAGATCTGTTTTTAATTTCCGATTCTTGTGCCCCTTTCTGATCTCACTTCGTATTGATGTCCATGCTAAGAGACCGAGGCGACATCGGATTTTCGATCTCACTTCGTGCTTGTTGACCACGATACGCGAATTCCCGTATCGGAGGCGTATTCGTATCGGACGCGTGTCCGATACGTTAAAAAGCAAAATTTTGACGTATCGGTGCTACATAGCTATTTGATTTGAAATGTATTTGAATAGCATGAATTACTCCTACACCATATGATCGCATGTGATCAAGCAACAATGAAAACAAAACAAAAGACCCATCGAACCCAGCAACTCACTAAACACTAATGATGCAAACATTCAATCTCCATGGGCTGAATCAGAAATGATTTGTGATTTTTATTTTTATTTTTTATTTTTATTTTTTTTTTTGTTGCCCAGAGCAATGATTCGTGATTTAATCAATAATGATTCAAACAATTTTACAAATTGCCTAGACCAGTCATAAATCATACACAAATGACACGGACCAATCGCAAACAAATGACTTAGACCAGGGACGGAACTTCCCTATTACAAGGGGGGCCATGCCCCCCCCCCCCCCAAAAAAATTTATTTAAAAATTTTTAGTGGAACTTTTTCTTTTTTAGTGTAAAATACAACTTTGGCCCCCAAAGTAATGAATATAACTTTGGCCCCCAACTTCTTTTTTTTTTTTTTTTTTTTTTTTTTTTTACATTTTTCCCTCTTTTTATATTTTAGACCTATAATTCAATCTTTGCTCCATGTGGGGTTTTGTATGATTTATGTTAATTTTGTCATTCTTTTCTATGTTTCATTCTAATTACCTGAAATTTTTAGCTTATCGAAGTGAAATTTACTTTTGTAGTGTATCATTTACTATGTTTTTACTCATTCTACACTACACTTGTAGATGAAGTTAATTAACTTGATTTCATGAATTTTTTTTTTTCATTCTTTTCATTTTTAATGAATTTAAAATTTTCCTTCAAAAAAATTTCGAGGGCGCTGCCCCTGAACCCTTGAATCCCCAAATTCTCCCACCACTATTTGGCCCCCCCCAAACTTTTCCTTCAAGTTTCGCCACTGACTTAGACTAATATACAATGACACCTTTTATAAGTAAATATTGATTGATGATTTTTTTTTTTTTTTTTTTTTTTTTTTTTTGCCGATTTGTATCAATAAAATTTGATTCATATCATTAAAATTTTAATATTAAATTTAAACATGATTAGTTTTACGAATTTTATCATAAATTTTGAAACTATAATTTTAAATTTCCAACTTCTAGAGGGTTTATTTTACGGTGGCATTCTAGAGGTTTTATCAGCTCCCAACATCCACTTAATTAATAACCATCAATACGTATAATATATGTAAGGCCAAAAAAATAATATATGCTTATTAAATGAAATTGTTAGGGCAGGTTTGGTATGTAGAAGAGGTGGGAAGGGAAGGGAAGATGAGCAAGTTTTCTTTTTTTCTTTTTCTTTTTTAATACACTTTTAGCGTCCAATCTTCCGGGAACTCAAGTTCTCAACCCACTAATCTACCTTTAAATGTGGGAAAATAAGATATCACTAAAAACGGTGGGAACCCAAGTTCCCTTTATAAACAATAATATTATTGGACATATATACTTCTCATAAAAAACATTTATTTAGCTCTTCTTCAGCTTCCTCAGAATCATCTGAAAGTGCTTGAAGCCAACATTGTTCTGACATGAGTTAGTTTCTTAGCTTCGTCACAAAAATCTAACTTGACCACAGATTGTTTAGTGGTTCGTATGGTGTTGGCGGAGAACGAGGAAAGAGCCAAAGCTTTGCCAAAAGCTTGTGGTTTTCCATTGATCACTGGGATGTATGGAGGACAAAGAAAGAACAATGTGTGGCAATTTTGATGTCAATGTGCATGTTTGTCAGAGAAGAAGTGGTGGGTGTTTTGGTGAAAGATTCATCGTTGATCTTGTGGTTTTACTCGCTGCTCACTGACAAAACTTCTCATGGTCCAAGACATAGGCAGCAACCTCGTCTAGTTCCCCTCTTTTATAGTTCAAAAATAGGGGATTTTTTTCTTGGTGAAATAAATGCTTCACTAGCAAGCATGTGTATTGTGACAATAATAGCCCACAAAAATGCAACAACCAAAATTGGGTGTGTATACTCTATTTACTAATATAAAAAATGGATAAACAAATTTAATGAAAGTTATTTTCTCGAGGAGAGAAAATATGATTACATTCAAATTTATATGACAAATTCAAATTTGATAAAAGAAGATTTTAGATAAATTCAAATTTGAAAATTAGTGTTGGTTATGATTAATATTTTTTATTAATGATATAGGTGAGGGATTTTTTGAGATACATTTTGAAGCTGCAAAACTCACATATGATCAATGTAGAGATTTTCGCCATAATTTAGTTGATTGTTCCATTTTATTATTGTTAATTATATAAGTTGCAGGATAGGATAGATTTTATTCAATATCTTAATAAAACAAAATCTTTTATTATAATTTATTATTTTTATTTAACTTTTTAGACATTTAGTCAATATCACTTTCATCTTCATGGATATGTCGTACAAGGGTCGTCGTTGTTTCTATGGATGCAAAAATCATGGAGGGCAACAAAAGCGTCTTCTACTACCCCTATTTTACCACTAAAAAACAAGAATTTTTTTTATGTGAAATAAATACTTCATAATAAAGTTCGAATTTCATGCAACAAATTCGAATTATAAAAAGAAATACATTTTTCTTTTTCTTTTTGAATTAATTACTTTTAAGAGTAAAATAAATATTTTCTTATTCTTTTTCAACTTTCACCCCTTCATTTTCTCTCACGCCATCTTCCCTCATCCTTCTCCTCTAAATTGATTCCCCTCTCAAATTTTCCCTATATCAAATAGTCCTTATAGGTGGTCCTTAGAAGTTCCCACCATCTAGTAGGAACGCAAAATTGGAGAGGAAAAAAATCTCAAATTAGACATGTTATCTCAAATTCTAAACTCAAGAGATGAAGAGATTATATACTGTTTTTTAAATAAAATAAAATGATCATCAAATATATGAAACAAAAAAGGTCATAGATTATGCGAATTACTGAATTATATTCAAACTCCCGGTATAATGTAAAGGGCCCATAGTAGGCTTTCAACAAATGTTAATTTTATATCTATGATTTATAATTATATTATTAATTAATTATATTTTATATAATATAAGATTTAATTTAATCAAATTAATTATAATTGGAATATCCATTTTTATATATTAGTCAAAGTTATTTTATAACATGTCTTGGCTACATCTGTTTGCATAAATTATACATATACACACACAAATCTCAATTAAATACAAGTTATATCAATAAAAATTAATGCATATATATTACTTTTTTGATGAAAAATTAATACATATTATTAAAAGTATAATATTGAAGAGTTTTTCATCGGAATAAAAATAATATTTAAGAGTAATTTTAGCAAGTTAATTATAAGACTTCAATTTGCTCCAAGAAAAATGTAAGACTTCAATTATGGTCAAAAAATAAATATAATATATGCTTATTAAATGAAATTGTTATAGGCGCTCCTTAGAAGTTCCCACCATCTAGAAGGAATGCAAAATTGGTAACCACAAAAAACAAAACTTATATATGTTATCTCAAATTCTCAACTCAAGAGATGAAGAGATTATATACTTTTTGTTAATAAAATAATCAATTATATATAAAACAAAAAAAAAAAAATCATTGATTTTGCGAATTACTGAATTATATTCAAACTCGCGGTATAATGTAAAGGGCCCATAGTAGGTTTTCAACAAATGTTAATTTTATATCTATGATTTATAATTTTATTATTAAATAATTATATTTTATATAATATTTAATTTAATCACATTAATTATAATTGGAATATCCATTTTTATATATTAGTCAAATTTATATTATAACATGTTTTTGCTATATCTGTTGGCATAAATAATACATACACACACACAAATCTTAATTAATTACGAATTGTATCAATAAAAATTAATGCATATTATCTTTTTGATGAAAAAATAATACATATTATTAAACTTATAATATTTAAGAGTTTTTCGTTGGAAGAAAAATAATATTTAAGATTAATTTTAGCATGTTAATTATAAGACTTCAATTTGCTCCAAAACAAATGTAAGACTTCAATTATAAAAATCTTTTTAGCTATTTGGCAATTCCAGCTTCTAGAGCTTTTATTTTTTGTGGGCTTCTAGATGCTCTTTTATTATAATTTCCGTTAGAAATAAATGCTCCCAAAGTATACATGATTAATAACCTTTTATATAAATAGAATTATATATTTATTAAATTAAATTACAGTTGTTATTAGCAATTTTCACCTTCTAGAAGGACTTGGAAAAATGGAAAAACGCAAAAGATTCATATATATATATATATATATATGCTCTCTGTAAGCGCCCACACGTCGTGGCAACATTAGGTACCTTAGGCGCAAGTTTTACACACCGCTTCACGGCTTAGGGTACTCGATTTCCCCGAATGCATCCGGGTTCGGTGGCTAGCTACCTAGCCATATCGGGGTAAGAGTCAATCCTTCGCTACATGTCAAGCTGTAAGAACCCCGATCATGGATGTCAAATTCGCCATCCAATGCCGAATTAGATCGATACCAATTTGTCATACCCCTTTGATATCTCAACATTTATCAGAGTATTTATACACAACTCAATGAGCAAAATAGAACTAGCATAGTATACTGATATTAAGATCTTGTTACATAAATGAAATCCTCACAGGATTCATACAAATAATAACAAATTTTCAAAACAGTCTATCACAAAATAGATAACCAACAATAACTCCTGGCTTGACCCAACCCAATATCGTCTTTTGCTGTATCCACGGCCTTGCTCGGGAGCAATGTCCACTACACATTCATGCCCTAATCTAGAGGAAATGTCTCGAGATTCAAATGAATCTCGAGTAACAATTAATCTCACATAAAATGTATGTACAGTACATGGTGGTCAACCAACAAATAACAATTCTTACATTATAAAAATCTTTTTAGCTATTTGGCAATTCCACCTTCTAGACAAGGGTGGAGCTAGGATTTGAAATTAGAGGCAAAAATTACAAAATAGAACCCATTGTTTGTAAAATTACATTTCAGTCTATAAATATTTCAATAATTTCATTTTAGTTCCTCCTTAAAACTTTTAGTAGAGACTAAAGTTAAAATATTAAAAAATTTATGAGGCTAAAATATAATCTCTTAAATTTCTGAGTTCAATTCTGTAATTTACGGTGGGCCACCCCAACCCCAAACCCAGAATTCCGCCCTGCTTCTAGAGTATTTATTTTTTGTGGACTTCTAGATGCTTTGATTATAATTTCCGTTAGAAATAAATGCTCCCAAGATCTATATGATTAATAACCTTTCTATATGTAGAACTATATATTTATTAAATCAAATTACAGTTGTTAATTAGCAATTTTCACCTTCTAGAAGGACTTGGAAAAATGGAAAAACACAAAAGATTCATATATATATATATATATATATATAGGGAAAAACACTTCCGTATTGTAGGAGAAGTGTATTCTCATGTCTGCACACACGTAAAATGGTGGGACCACATATATATATAATTAGCATTATATATATATATGTAGATCCTACCATTTCATGTGTGTGTAGGAATCTTCTTCTTCTCATGCAATATGAGAAGTTTAAACCCCCATATATATATTTATATCAAAAAAATAGCTCCAAAATATATATGTATCATAAAAATATGATTTATTATTATAAGTAACTCATGAAATAATGTGACTTAGCTTAACCGTGTGTAGCACCTCCTAGTTTAGGTTTTTTTTTTTTTTTTTTTTTTTTCTTTAATTAAATAACCGCGTACGATGGATAAAGGACTGCCACGTAATATAGTGACCGAAATTTAATAAATTAAATTATAAAAACTAGAGTCTCCCCGGAATTACCAAAAACCATCAACGAAGCGAACCTTCTTTTTCTTCTCCGCTTTCTCTATATAAAGACGAACGCAAACGAAGACAGACCCCACAGAAAAAAAACGAAGTACAAGAAAAAGAAGAGAAAGTTTTCACAGAGAGATCATGGCGTGCAATGGATTATCAACAATCTCAGCAAGCGATTCTCGCTTCTTCAACCTTTCACCACCACCAATTTCTTCCCTCAAATCCTTGAAATTTTCCTCGATTCGAGTTCCGTCGTCTCGTTCCGCTTCGTTTAAACCGAGAGCTCTGTCTGTCGCCGAGCCTTACTTCTCGTCGCTGTTGTTCTCTGAGCCCTCCAAATTGAGCTTCTACGAGCTTCTCGGTATCCCCGAATCTGGATCCTTACTCGACATCAAGCAAGCCTACAAGCAGCTCGCCCGCAAGTACCACCCGGATGTGTCTCCGCTGGATCGGGCCGATGAGTTCACCAAGATATTCATTCTGGTTCATGAAGCCTATGAGACCTTGTCTGATCCTCAACGGAGAGCTATGTACGATAGAACTATTCACTTGGGCTACTCTGCTGGCGGAAGCTGCTACGACGATGAGGTATTTTTTGTGCTTGATTCTCAGTTCCCGGCTTTGGAATTTGATTTTCCGTAAGATTTTATTTTTCTTCTGATCTAACATCTGCGAATTCAGATCACATTGAAACTTTGGTTTTCAGTGACGTTTTTTGTGCTTCTTTAAATTGATTTTCTGTGAATGGATTTCCTCTTGAATTTATGACTCTCTGTTTATATAAATATTGTATACATCTTTTCATGTTCCGAATTGTCAATATAGGTGCTTCTTAGTTTTATCCTGAGTCTTTTTCTTATTTTCTTTAGATGATTGATGATGATATGATTATCTCATCTTAATTGTTACTATCATTTTACCTTCTTTCCTGGGTTTATTGTTCTGAGGTCTTGTCTGTTTCTTTATCAGTCAACATTTTATTAATTTGTTCTTGTTATAACTGTGTGTCTATTTCAGACTTTTCTTGGTCGGTTGAGAAATTAAGTTAAAATCGTCTCATAAACGCTTGCTTATATGTTTGCCTCAAGCAACAATGACTTTATTGCCTTAATTGATTTATAGTCCTTGGCATGCTTCACAAAAGCCAGTTGTCTTTGAGTGTTGTTCTTTTTCATAAATCCGAGTCTAGAAACAACAGTTCCTTTTGAAACAAAGTGAAAATCCTTGTTCTGGTTTCTTCTCTGAATTTTCTTTTCCTGGAAAATCCTCATATGGCTTTTCCTTGCGATAGAAAATAACATAAAATGGGAAAAATCATAAATGAGTCCAAATTCCACCTTGTTAAACATCCCCGATAAGTGGGTAGCTTGGATTACATGTAATAGGATCCTAAGCATACACATGCACAGAAAGAGACTAATCTAATTATGTGGGGTATAGTTACTCAGTCTGATACTGCAACAAGATTCCTTTGCTTCTTGTTCTTAGGATGACGATGTTGATTTGAATTAATCCTTGTCTTTTATATCATGATCATCAAAAGCTAATCTGGGTTGTATTGCTTTACCAGATGGCTGAAATAAAGAAAAAGAATGGAGAGCTTGTTGGGAGGTTCAGCTAGCAGGGCTGAATAACAGAACTTACAAGTATGGTGATAGATCTCAGTCATGGGCTTCTCGAGTCCGCCGGAGGCATAATGAAGCTGGATCTTACAATTAGTTATATATATATGTGTGTGTGTGTGTGTGTGTGTTAGCTGTATATTCTGTTCTCAGAATAGTGTTGTCCTGTACAGGATAATTTTGAGTCGTATAGGATGCTTCTTTTTCATTGTTAGCCCTTTATTTTAATTTCAATTTTAAATTTGTAGTAGTAGTTGTTGTTTTTAAGTTAAATAAAATGGATGAGTTTATAGCATTTCTTCAAATTTTGATTTTGGATTCGTGCCATGAAAAGTCAGTGAATCCTACGTATTCACCAGACAAATCAATGACGTTTTTTAGTGGATAATAGTCATGCGTGATCTCATCCTTGATCTTTAATTTGTTGGCATTTTTTTAACCTGCTATGAAGATAAAAGAAACAAAGAAAAGAGACCAGTTCAAAACGGTGAAAATATTTATAGGCACAATCTTACCACTTCAACTTTATCTGAATATGTTTATTTAGATTTAGATTTAGATTATATCTGTTTTTAGGAATACTTTTTTACATCCACTATCTCAAATTAATTAGTTTTCAGGATATTATGATTATAGTAGAAACATTTCTAAATACCGGACTGGAAAATAATTAATTTGAAGTACTGGATGTAAAAAAATATTCTAGAAAATAACATATAATTTAAATCTGAAAAATAAAAAATATTAAAAAAAAATTATTTATCCCTCTAATAAAGGGATGAGCACACACATATGGTGCACATCTAATGTGATAGATATATAGGTAAGTTGATTGCATCAAGCCTAAAATAAATCGGTAAGTTACAATAATATTTCTTTGTGTTAGCAACGTTGTTAAACTTCGTAAATTTAAGTAAATTAGTGACAATAAAATAAACTCATATCGTGAACCTGAATTGTAAACTCGTAAGAGTTTACTTTCATTATTAAATAGGTATTAATAGTATATAATAAATAATTAAAATATAAAAAAAATGATAACAATTTGATTTAAATATATTTTAAATCCATAAAATTGAAATTAAATCCAACAACATTTAAAATTTATCATATTTAACAAATAAATTTCTATAAAACTTATATATAAGGGCGGTTAAACATGATCAAATCAAAAAAGTTAACACAAGTTTAAGTGTGAGTTAACACGATTACGTAAGTTAGAAACGTAAAAACGATAAAATCGGTGTATAAACTCATGAGTTTAATCGAGTTTACAATGATAACGAGTTTACCAAATGACTCCACTCGATTTAGTAAGTTAAAAATATAAAAGCGGTAAACTTAGAGTGGCAACTCAAGAGTTTGACAACAATACATGACATTATGATAAAAATTAAAAAATTAAAAATTAAAAATTTAGATATTATGAATTAATTAATCCAGATTCGAATCAACTCCAAATAGAAAGATGATAATTTGATATAATTTTTCACTTAAGAAATATGAGGACGAGAATCACTAGATTACTTCAAATAGAATCATTCATCAAGAGCAATAATATATAAATGAATACGAAAGGGTATAATAATCCAAATTTTATCTAAAAGATAAATGTCAAATCACTTGATGAATTGATTGTTATTTGGTACACATCATTAAACATTAGCATTAAATAAAATATAACAAGTACTTTGAATAATTCTTTGGGAAAATTTCAATTAAATACCAAATGAATTTACAAAACCCCGAGAGGTATTTGTAAAAAGACTTAGAGGTAATAAGGACTTTTGGGGGTTTTGCAAATTCACGCCAAATGACCATTTTGCCCTTAGGGTTAAATCATTAAAAAAAAAAATACCCCTCCCCCCACGGTGGGCCCCATGGCGGCCACCACCACCACCAGCGGAGGTGGTGGACGCCGATCGCCGGCGGTGGTGGTGGCCGCCCGGTCGCCGGCGCGGCCGGTGGTGGTGGCCGTCGGTGGTGGGGCCCACCGTGGGGGAGGGGTATTTTCTTTTTTTTTTAATGATTTAACCCTAAGGGCAAAATGTCATTTGGCGCGAATTTGCAAAACCCCCAAAAGTCCTTTGTCACCTGTAAGTCTTTTTGCAAATTCGCGTCACCTCTGGGAGTTTTACAAATTCATTTGGTATTTAATTAGAATTTTCCCTAATTCCTTTATGTAAAAGGGTTATTTTCAATAAACGTTAAGGGGCAATATATATACACCCATTTGGTACAGATGAGATGTAGGATGGGGACACGTAAGATTTGGGATAAACTTGGAAGACTTGGTAAAAGGCAGTAGTACCGTAGGTGACAAGGTGTATCCTCTTCTAGGGCCGTACCATCAGGGGCAGATTTAGGGGTAGGGGCCGCCCCTAAAATGGTCCCTACTCTATTTATACATAAAGAGATATATTTCTTCGTAGTTTATTTTAATATTTTGATACATATTTCTTTTAATCCTAATTATATGAACATTATTTTAGTGTAAATTATACTATAAAAATATTTTTATAATTAAGACCGGAGGTAGTATAAATAAACTCACACAAATAAAATTTATGTATTCATATAATCTTGACTTGCGTTTGTTCTTTAATTTTAGAGTTTAAAATTGTCTTACATTTTAATAAAATATCAGGAGATGTTTACATATATATATATACAAGCTTAAAAACCTAAGCTTGTTTGATTCTATTGTATGTCATCATTGTATTTTGAAAATCTAGTTAATAATCTTTTTGTCCTAAATATAAGATATATTTACTTAATTTAAATGGAGTAAGAAAGTTGGTTGAGTAGGTTAATTTGATATGCATTTTCTAAAAGACTTTAGTCATTATCTTCCCTAATTGTTTTATTTACTATCTTCCTTGATTATTATTAATAAATATGAAAATCATATCTTATATTTAGGATAAAAATCAACTCCCTAAATATCTTTTATATTATGGATTGGAGCGAGTAATTTGTTGGAATATACATATTTCATTCTTGATGAATTAGGGCTGCCTAAGCCCAATGAAGTGGAGATATATATGATAGATTTTTTTTTTTTTTTTTTTTTTTTTTTTTTTGTATATTAGGTATGTATTATATTTTAAGTATTTTTATTTATGATATATTATTTTTTATTTAGCCCCGTCATTAAAATTTCTAGCTCATTAATAATTACTACCTCCGGTCTTAAATTTAAATATATGACAAAATTTACCGCATAAATTTTATCATATATTTGGGATGATTTTTAGTTAATAGATTAAAAATGTTAAAAAAGAAAACAGAAAATTAAACTCGGACTTTTTGTGTGAAAGCAGAAGCCAACAGTTTCGTTTTCGGGATGCTTTGTTCGTTTATTCTCCGAGTAATTACTGCACCTTTAATTTGGACAACTGGATAATCAATTATGAGAACCAGAAACATAATTATCTTTAAAAATAATAATAAAACCCTGTACATGCCAAAATTAATTATGAACTAAAATCAAATATTCTAATGCAACCCAAAATCAACTATGAATACAAAATTATTGTTATCTCATAAGTTACCAAACACCTTAATATGTGCCAAAATCATGGTTATCCCATAGCCACTATTTTAACCTTTTTTTTTCCTTCACTATTTTAGCTTTTCATAATTGATTTTGACATATATAAAGTGTTGGGCAATTTATGAGATAACATGATCTGGATTCATAATTGATCTTGGAATAAATAGGCATGTTTGGTTTGGATTTACAATTGATTTTGACATGTATAAAAATGTTTGGTTTTTTAAAGAAAATTATGGGTTTGACTCTTACAATTAGGCATTTAAATTAATTAGGGGTTCCTAATTGATTTTGAAATGTATGGTGTTGGGATTTTGTTAACTTAAATTGATGTTATTTAATGCTTAATAAGAAGAAACGTATAAAATCCATTCAAGTGATCGGACTAATTAGATTAGGTGTTAATATCAAGCTTTATATTATATAATAGACCTTGCATTATTGAAACTCTGCTTATGTTTATGGTCAGCCTAAACCGAAAAAAAGGAGGAGAGTTGTATTAGGTCATCAACTTGTTAGGCTTTAAAGCAAGAACAAGAGCAAAAAATCCGGTTTGTTTGGATAGATGTATATGGTCATGTGTGAAAGTATAAGGATTAAATACCAATTTTGCCACGGAAGTATCGGTAAGGGAGCACTCAGCACCCGGAAGTTTTTTTGGTATCATTTTTACTACGGAAGTTTACAAACATAATGATCTTACCGATCGGTTGATCTTGACCATTGGATTGTTACTCTCTTTGTAAACTTTCAAAGCAAATTAGCTCTTAAAAAAAACTTCCGGGTAAATTTGCTCTAAAAAAAAACTTCCAAGGCATATTTGCTCCCTTTTGTAAACTTCCGGGGCAATAATGATACCAAAAAAACTTCTGGATGCTAAGTGCCCTTTTATCAATACTTCCGTGACAAAAATGGTATTTAACCCAAAGTATAAAACTCATAATTAACATATACGGAGAAGAGTTGGGGTAGTGTGTATGTTGAAGACAAAATGGTAAAATTCATTTTAGATGGTTTGAATATGTACAAAAAAAAGGCCACTAGATACGCTCATGAGAAGTGTACATCAAACCGCATGAAGCGCTCAAAAAAATTATAGAAGAAGACCGGCGATAACACTCAATAAAGTTATCAAACATGAAATTTTAATTAAAACTTTATCTAAAAATTTGATTGTTGGTAGAGCACAATGTGCGATTAATGTAGACAATCCTAATGAGATAATTCTTGTTATAGACTCAAGTATTGTTGTACATATAAAAAAATTAGGCAAAATGACAAAAAAAAAAATACCACTTGAATTTTAAAATCTTGTTGATAACAACAATAATAAGATCAACAAGAATAGTAAAACAATTAACAATTCGTTTTGTTGGAGAATCACATATTTGAGATTTTAAAATTCAAGTGGTATTCTTGTAGGGATTTTTTTTTTCTTCTTCTTTTTTTTTTTTTTAAAAAAACTATTGTTTTTGGATATTAGAATAACTAGAGCAACTTGTTAGAAAAAAAAAAAAAAAAAAAAAGAACAAGTATTTTACCGTGTATTTAAATTTAAATAAAAAGTAGGGTAAATATTATTTATTGTTATATACTATACTTCTCTCCTGGCATTTAATATAAGATTTATTTATCTAATTTAAAAATATTAAAAAAAATCTAAATAAATTATTTAATGATAACATATATGATATGATCTCCTTAAATTATTTTTAACATTATATTATATATTATTTTATAAATTAGACAAATTAGTTTGTAAAAGCTGATAATATAAGAGTTAAAATAAATAAAAAATCTTTCATTTAAAATCAAAATTTATCCTAAAGTGAATCTTACTTTTAGGACCGAAGGGGTACTGTATATGTAAGAATGAAACCAATACAGATTATAACACTGTCATATATGCTGAAGTGAAAAGGACAGGGATTCCATCTTCCTTGTATGCCACAAAAATGATTCCATAAGAAGAGGAATGCCGCCTACCAAACATGTGTTTGAAAACAAGGTAGGTTGCTTTTCCTACATCTCATTTTCTGATTACCAAAAAGAGCATCATAGAAATCATAGATAATGCGACAACATTTCAAGGAAAGCACCATAAACTTTGAATTTAATTCCATTTTTGTTAAAGAAAAAATTTAAAGCATTCTAGAAATCATGTGCTTGAATGGCGTGTTTGAATTTTTATCTCATAAAATTTAAATTAAATAAAAATTACGAGGCAAAACTTTTCTGTCCTTTTCAGTTTCAACCTGAGTATGAAAACATAAATTATTTTAATTTCAAACGGTCAAATATCTTTCTAGAAAGAGGTAAAAGTAGGACTGAGTGGAGCCCATAGAGACCCATGTGAAATAAGATTTGTCTCTCCATGTTGTCTTTATTATTTTTTTTTTTGTTAGTTTAATTTTTGTTTTACTTAATGAAGAATATGATAAATTAAAACATAAATTAATAAAAAATAATTTATACTAAGAAATATTTTTGAGGAAATTGAATAAATTTTTCTTTTATATTGGCTACGCTGCCTCTCACTTTCTTTCTTTTTTTAAATTAGAATTTTATATGTTTTTTCTAAATACATTTGGGGAGGGGGATAAGTAGGCACCTGGGAAACAATGACGGAACCATTTGATGATCAGTTAAGGGCTTAAGGCCTGGGTCCTAATTAACCTTTTAAATTTTTTAATATATATATATATATATATTATTTTGACCAATAATTTAACTCTAACTAATCTTTTATCTTTTATATCTGTACACTCATTTTATTACATTTTCCCCTTCCTTTCCCCTGTCTTTTGCTTTCACTTTTCAACTTTAATTCCATTTTGTTTTTTCCTTTTATTTCTTCTTCTGCCCATTTTCCTTTTTTGACTTTATATCACTTTTACTTTTGTCCGATATCACCATTTCACTTGCACTTTGTCTATTTATCTTATATCACTCACTTTCTTGGAACTCATGAGATGTTGTCACCCTTTTATCTTATTTATTTATATTGTTAATATTATGTGATACTATTCAATAAATAGTTCAATATGTTTATTTTTTTTTACCCAGATTAAAAATATTTTATGGTTCAGCCACTGTTATGAAATATACAAAACTTAAATCAGTACTGTGAAATGCATAAATCATACATAAGCCTGTTGGACTAAAATGAAATTTTACAATTTGGTAAAATGATCTTACTGCCCTTCAACTAAAATAAAACTCCCACTCCCACCTTTGTTGGCTTTCAAATTTATGACGATGGCAGTTAAAGAATTTTTTGGTAAAGATGAGATTTGATCACACCAACTTTTGGTGATAAAAAGATATACGGTCATTGAACTCACTATTGTAAAATAATTGTATAAAATAAGGGTTTAATGTTTCTGTTTTTGCCGTAGAAATATTTTTTCTATCACACTCACATAAAAGTGAATGGGTCCCATTATAAAGAGATGGAGAAAATATTAGTAGGACCCATTCACTTTTTATGTTAGTGTGTTAAACCCATAAAATAACTATCAAATATGAAATAACTATAATAGAATGGTGAATAACAACAATATGACTATTAAATAATTGTACCATTTAAGCAAAGTAACCACTATTTACACGAGCACTTGTTGATTTATTCACAAGTTCAATCATAAATGACTATTACAACATAGCAATAATTGACTAGAAAATTAATTATCATACCATTGAAGCGATTGACCATTATTCCCTATTTAAAACTTGTAAACCAGACAATTAAGACCCATTTGTATAGGCTTTTAAAAAAAATGTTTTTTTTTTTTTAAGCTCCAAATTGGAGCTTTTAGAAAAAGGAACATTTTAGCTTTTTTTTTGTGACACTTACATTTTGAAAAAAAAATATCATCTAAATACATAAATTAATAATAAAAAAAGCATTTTTTTGTATTAAAAAAGTACTTTTTTTAAATAAAAAAAAAGGCCATCCAAATAGGCCATTACTTGTCATTCACTAAGCTATCCTTGTTACGCAAAACTTGGAATTCAAACAACTCAATCACTTCTAATTGGTCCTTAATTGGTAGATGGTTGGGAATTCGTTTTGTGTGTGTGCGTGTATGATTGGTCAATGGCATTGTGTATGTATTATTCTATCTTTCATATTTTACACTAATTGATATTTGCTTTCTTTATTAATCTGAGGAAATACACTTCTCATGAGAAATGTATCTTTATGTCATAAATATAAAAAGATGTGGGTCTCATCATTTTCATGCTTAAGTTTTTTTTTTTTTTTTTTTTTTTTTTAAGATGTAGGTCCTATCATTTTATGTGTATGTAGGAATCTTTTTCTTCGCATGTATCATGAGAAGTGTAAACCCCTTAATTTAATTACATATTTTATTTTCTAAGAAATTCACCTTATTTAAATTAGACGAGTAAAAGTACCACAATTAGGGGTGGAAATAAGCCAGGCCCCTATCGGGTGGCCTACTGACTTAGCTTTGTTTAGGGCACTGTGCGGCTTTGCCCTTTTTTGTTAAAAAAGCCAGGCCAAGGCCTATTTAAAGGCCTAAATGTGTAAATAGGCCAGACCTATTTAGTTAAAGCCTAGCCTGCAAGCTTTCAGGCCTAGCCTGTTTACACATCAAATAAATATAATTATAATTATATAATATAAATAATATAATATTTATTATTTTTATTCTTATATTCTACTAAAAGCCTACATTTATATTGTTTTTTATAGGCTCAAAGTGAACAAAGCCTTTCTATGGCCTCCATGGCCTATAATATGAGGTTTTTTTAAAGGCCTACATTGTAAATAGGCCTTTAAAAAGGCTTCAGGCCTTACTAGGCCTTACGAAGGCTCAGCCGAGCTTTAAAAAAAGTCTACATTCAGGCTCAGGCCCGGGATCAGACCTTCCACCTCCATTACAGGCTCAGGCCTGTTTAGCCCAAGTCTGCCCTGACTTTGACCTATTTCCATCCCTAACCACAATATATGTATACCACTATGTTTTAATTTATAAGTCATTTTTTACCAAAAAATTTGATCCTATTTATAAGTTCAGTTTCATGTAATAAATGGGATTGTGACAATTTTACTTATGTTAATTGTACCCATAAAGATAGATTGAGAAGAAAAATTTGAAAAATACCCAATCATAAATAAGGACAAAGTTAAAAATTTACCCTTATAGTTATAATCATTGAGTTAACTACTTCTTGATATGTAAGATTTAGTATTATAAATAAAGATGGAAAAAAGAAGATCCTATATATAAGGGTGATAGTGCAATTTTAACAATAAAATTTTATGTGAGGGACAGGGCTAGAATATACTTACAAGTGTGGAATTTTACCACTGCCGTTCGGTGATTTGAAAGGACGTTAGTATTTTTGTGGGTCCCACTTGACCTTCAGAAAACACCAACCCCTTCATCCCCAACTACCGCGGCATTGAAGGGGAAGAGACGAGGAGGGTAGTTGGGGAAGAGGGAGAAAGTGGGGTCTCCAAGGGTTGACACATATAAGACTTGGTGGGAGCTAAGAAAAAGAGGTTATCTGATATCTTTTACTTCTAGACACGGTAATCGTGTTTCTACTCATAGGGGTTTGTTTGAGATAGTAGTGGTAAGAATGACTTTTGTTTCTAATAGACTTTTTCTGATGAATTTTTTTTGATGTGATTTATATTTGGCATAGCTTTATGAAGCAGGAGAAGTTCCAACAATGAGCTTAAAAAAACACACACACACACATCAAACTCGAAACCCATCAAACACCGATCTTTATCCCAAACACTCAATTATCAGGTTTTTCCTCTTGATGGACTTTTTTCCCCATCTCGATGGACTTATTTTCCTATGAGATGTTATCACAAACACGCCCAATGTTTATAAAGATGTGTGTCCTATTGGATGCCCAAAAAACGGATGAGTTGTTGATGATTCTTCTACTGGTGGTGATTAGTTTTTTTACTTTCCATGTTGGCTTTTATGGTTGGTTTTTCTGTTAATTTTCAGTCTTATTATATCCTGGGACTCTTTTGGATTGTGACTCTTGTCTATATTAGTTTATGTCTTTGAATTATTAATGCAAGTACCTCTGACCAAAAATAAAAATTTAAGGGCCTTCATAAAACTTTAACTTTGTTTTTACAGTTTTGATTAAGAAATTGTGACTCAGAAAGCAACAATTTCTATAACGTCATCCTTTGCGTGGGCGTTAGGAAATGCTAGTAGCTAGTCCTTGGATTTTCATAATCAACGATATTTACCCGTGGAAGTGGAAGATACTTTTCCTTTTTATTTCTCCCCTGAGAAAATAATTTTTGATAATTTAGTATAGGCCATTGTTTTTGGACCAACTTCCAAGCAAAGCATGACGTGCCAAACACTTTATTTACAAAATAACAATTTTTCTTACTCTTCTTCAAGAAATGGATTGTTTGTTAGTTACGATTTCTTGGGGGAAATTGTCAATTACCTTTGAAATGATAAATTAGACCAATTTTCAATTTGTTAGTAGCAGTAAAATAAACCAACTGACGTTTATAATTAAGTAAATTACGTTTTTTTTCAGGGATATTAGGTGAAAAATCCTAATACTTTAAATAAAACATGTTACTGAAAACATGTCGGAGGTAGTTCTTATTAAGTTAGTATGAAGATTAAGGTTGTCAAACTTATGAGTTTAAACAAACTCGTGACAATGGCGTAAACTCGTGTTGTGAACCTGGAATCGTAAAACACGTAAGTTTACTTTTATTATTAAATAGGTATTACTAGTTTATAATTAAATAATTAAAATATAAAAATGATAATAATTTGATTTAAATATATTTTAGGTCCAAATAATTGAAATTAAATCCATCAACATTCATCTTTTGTCATATTTAATAAAGAAATTTCTACATAAAACTGTTGAAGCATGATCAAATCAAAAAACTAACATAAATTTAAGAGTAAGTTAACATGATTTTATAAGTTAGAAAGCGTAAAAATGGTAAATTGATGTATAAACTCGTAACTTTAACCGAATTTATGACTAACACGAGTTTACTATTAACTCAACTCGTTTTTATAAGATAAAACGCGTAAAAAGCGGTAAAATTAGAGAGTTAACTAACGAATTTGACAACAATGATGAAGCCTTTTTTACCTGTTAGCAATGTTATTAGAATCGCGATTTAACTCATACAAACGGACGATTTTGAGATACGAGTACTATCTCATGCTTTCTTGTTAACTTGTTCGTAACAGCGGGAAAATATGTAGAATCGGGAGTTTCTTCATAAATGGGCGAGTTTATGTATAACAACACAGTAGCATTTCAGTGGGAACTGGGGCATTTCCAACTTCTCTCATACGCACACTGTTTGACTTTTCAAACTCAGTATCAACGTGGCACCAGATATTGTTGTCTACTTGCCTTCTTTATTTATTTTTTTAGTAATATCTTCCTTTTTTCTTTTTAAAGAATTTTTTAACTAACATTCAATTTATAATTATTAACATTATATGAGTTATTATAATAATATCATTAATTTTTTTTTTCAATTTTAGAACCGGAGGTAGTATAAATAAACTCACACACAAATATAATTTATTATGTATTCGTATAATCTTGATTTGCGTTCTGTCCTTAATTTTGGAATTAAAAATTGTCGTATTTTTATAAAATATCAAGAGATGTCTATGTAAATATATACAAGCTTAATAAGCTAAGTTTGTTTGATTCTATTTTATGTCTAAAGGTGGAGCCAAATCACCAAGAGGGGTGAATTGAGAATTTTTAAAATCTTTTGAAGTGCTCTGTTTTGGACAAAGAAATAGAGATGAATATAATAGAAATGAGAAGAGTAAGACACAAAAATTTATACTGGTTCGGTCCAACTTCTTGACCTATGTCCAGACCCCAGACATTCTGAGATTTCCACTATCTCAATTGATTACACACTCTGTACTCAAGAGTAATTCTCTCACTAGAACTTACTCCCCCTTACAAGTTGTAATCAATGAACCCAATCACCAAATCCCCAGACTTGTTATTCTTTACAATAAATGATTTACAGATAGGAACTCTCTCTAAGAGTAAATAAAAATAAACACTGAAGTTTTGTGTATCAAAAGATACAATACAAGTGAAAACTGAAAGAATAAATGTAAGACTTGAATGCAATTCGTTTTCAGTAGATGTATTAGTTGAGAAGACTTGAATGCTGCTCTATTTATACTGAGAGAACATTAAATGACCATTGTAATCTTCATTATAACCGTTGCCTTCATTAGACAAGGTTCTGGTTAAGCTTTGGTCTTTTTCTCTCTCTAATCTCCACTTAATCTAGCTTGCAGAAGTTCAGAGTTGACTTCCTGCAAATTAATCCATTGGAGTAGCAGCTGCTGGATGTGGAAAATATTCTTTAATCCTTTCCAAAGCGTGTGCAAACGGATTACCCAAAAGTATGCAACTTTCTCGGGTTTTGCATTTAATGTCTTGACATCACTTTTTGCTTTTGCTTTAAACCTTCAATAAACATTCTCTAATTTATCGAAACTCACTAACAAAGTGGTTAAACATATCTAGGAACATAGAGAATAATGATAGAAAGTATTAAGATCAAACAAGAAGGTTTTACAAATTCGTCAAATTTGAATTTCATAATCGGCAATGAAACCTCGAGGTTCGTTCCACAAAACTCAAGTTTTGGACTTTAGCATGTAAAATCGATTTAAGTCCAAAATATCGAAACGGAGGTTTTCATATCAAACCTCGAGTTTTCACTTAAATGTGGGCGCCAAACCAAAACTAGCAATTTTCCTAGAAACTCTGGAGGTTTTCAAAATCTAAGAAAAACATGTGTGTTCTTGGGTTGGCCAAAACTCAAGGTTTCATATCAAACCTCGAGTTTTCACTTAAATGTGAAAACTTGAAGATTTTGTGCCAAGTCAAAAACTGGAGGTTTTGAAATGAAACTAGCAGTTTTCAAAACTAAGAAAACACGAATGCTCTCTACTTGGACAAACCTCGAGTTTTGCAATAAAAACTCGAGTTTTCATTTTATCATGAAAACTTAGAGAAAACTGTGTAAAACTAAAAACTGGAGGTTTTCTCTAAAACCGCGGTTTTGAAAATTGGTTAAAACATGAATCCTTTCGCAAGTCAAAACTCGAGGTTTTTAATCAAACCTCGAGTTTTCCTAATTCTAAGGAAAACTTAGAATATTCACGTTGAACTTTAAAAACTGGCGGTTTTGGGCAAAACTGGAGGTTTTCAAAAATCAAAACTTTGGAGACTCTACGTATGGCGAAAACTTAAGGTTTTAACGAAACCTCGAGTTTTGCATTTTCCGAAAAATGCGAGAAGTCTCGTATGATGAAAACTTGAGTTTTCTCTCCGAAAACCGTGGTTTTGCTCGGTTCGAAATCTTGAGTTCTTCTCTGTAAAAGCCAAAACTCGAGTTTTTCTTTGACGGTGAGTTTTTCAATTTTACCAAAGGAAAACTTCATATCTTGTTTATAATTGTTGGTAATCATCAAAACCCATAGAGAACTAACAATGCCATCATTGTATTTTGAAAATATAGTTAATACTCCTTTGGTCCTAAATATAAGATATATTTACCTAATTTAAATAGATTAAGAAAGTTGGTTAAGTAAGTTAATTTGATATGTATTTTTTAAAACACCCTAGTCATCATCTTCCCCAAATTTTTTTATTCACTATCTTCATTGATTATTATTAATAAATATGAAAACTATGTCTTATATTTAGACAAAAATCAACTCTATAAATATGTCTTATATTATAGGTCGAGGGAGTAATTTGTTGGAGTATACATAGTTTGTTCTTGATAGAATAGGGTAATCCAAGCCCTTTCTTTCAGTTTTTTTTTTTTTTTTTTTTTTTGTATATTAGGTGTATATTATATTTCAAAAACTTTTATTTATGATACAATATTTTTTATTTTCTCACTCTATCAATAAAATTTCTAGCTCTGCCGTTGCCTACCATATTAATAACTACTACATCTGATTTTAAATATATGATAAAATTTTATCTTATTAATTTTATCATATATTTAAGATTGGAGGAATTATTAGTTGATAAATTAAAAATGGTAAAACTAAAAAGGAAGAAGAAAATTGAAGTGCGACTTTTCTTGTGTCTCTTTCCTTTTTGTAGTGTGAAAGCAGAAGCCAACAGTTTCGTCTGTCAGTTTCGTTTTCTGGATGCTTTGTTCGTTTATTCTCCGAGCAATTAATGCACCTTTAATTGGGACAACTGGATGATCAATTATGAGAACCAGAAACATAATTTTCTTAAAAAAAATAATAATAAAACCCTGTACATGCCAAAATTAATTATGAACTAAAATCAAATATTCTTATGCAACCCAAAATCAACTATGAATACAAAATTATTATTTTTTTGCGTAATACTGGCAAGCCGTAGCTTGAGGGGATCAAACAAGAACTAGAACATGACACTCTAGCCCTAAATACAACACACAAAATAAATCACTAAGACCGGCAGACCAATTGGTCCCCCAGCACCATATCCCGGCACCCCGTAGGAATTATTGGGATGAAAACCACCTCCGCATCAGCAGGAGCATCCTGTCCTTCCTTTGCTAAATAGTCAGCACAAGCAATGTTGTCTCTTGGGGTATAGTAAAGCTTCACATCCCAATCGCCGAACAGCATATCTCTGATCTCTCCGATGATATTCCTCAGTGGATGATCAGTATGACATGAATCTCTCCAGAGAATGTTGATTGCATCAAGCGAGTCCGAATAGAGCAGAATCTGCTGGTATCCCAACTGTCTAGCCACTGTCAAGCCAAGTAAGATCGCGTGTAGTTCCGCTTCGATAACCGTACATAGTCCAAGAGGCTTGTAAAATCCCATCAGCCAGTGTCCGCGATAGTCCCTAATCACTCCTCCGCACGCTGCTTGATATTGATGTCGAACCGATCCGTCAACGTCAATGCGGACGACATTTCCAGGTGGGGGGGTCCAAGATCTCTCCTCGTTCCTGCCAAGTTGAAAGATTTGGTGAGACAAATTATAATTGACGGTACTTTCCAACAAAAGGTAGTTACACAAGTGGAGCATCTCCCTGGTATCTATGTCTTCTCCCTGGAATAAGGATTTGCATCTCGCCGTCCATAGGATCCAGCATTCCAGGCTAAAGACTCTAGACCAAGGAAAATTCTGAAATTTTCCTTTTCCTGGCTTGTACTTGGTATTCCAGTTAAGCCAACCCTGCAAGTTACCTGCAAAAAACTGGGAAAGACAGTTAGGTTTTATAATTTCCTTCCACAAATTTCTAGCTCTCCCACAGTCCCTGATAATATGAAGAACAGTCTCCTCACTATTACACTGGAAAGGACAGAGATTTTCACTTGTAAGGCCAATTCTGGCTCTGAAGGAATTAGTGGCAAGTCTTTCATGCCCCACTTGCCACATAAAATATTTTATTTTTTCAGGTATTTGCCACTTCCACATCAAGGACCAGAAGCGATTGCTACTCTCTCCTTCCCAGCTAGAGAGATATTGATAAGCCGATTTAACAGAAAACGCTCCATCTTTTTTAATATGTGCCAAAATCATGGTTATCTCATAAGCCGCTATTTTAACTTTTTTTCCTTCACTATTTTAGCTTTTCATGATTGATTTTGACACATATAAAGTGTTCGGCCATTTATGAGATAACATGATTTGGATTCATAATTGATCTTGGCATAAATAGGGATGTTTGGTTTTGGAATCACAATGGATTTTGACATGTATAAACATGTTTGGATTTTTTAAAGAAAATTATGGGTTTGACTTACAATTAGGTATTTAAATTAGTTAGGGGGTTCCTAATTGATTTTGACATGTATGGTGTTGGGATTTTGTTAAATTGATGTCATTTAATGCTTAATAAGAAGAAAGAATAAATACCCTATTTGGTCTCTCGGAAAAAACACGGACCCATTTTGGTCCCTCGAATAAAGAAAATCCCTTTTTAGTCATTGAAAAGTATGAATAAGAGTTGATTGGTGAACATTTTGATCCCTTGCAAATTTCCAAAAACCCCTTTTTAGTCTATAAAAATGTCCTATTTTAGTCACTAGGGACGAAAAAGGGAGTCCGTGTTTTTTTCGGACCAAATAGGGTATTTACTCAAAAAGAAACGTATAAAATCCATTAAAGTGATCGGAATAATTAGATTAGGTGTTAATATCAAGCTTTATATTATATAATCAATGTAGACCTTGCATATTGAAACTCTGCTTATATTTATAGTCAGCCTAAGGCGAAAAAGGAGGAGAGTTGTATTAGGTCATCAACTTGTTAGGCTTTAAAGCAAGAACAAGAGCAAAAAATGCGGTTTGTTCGGATAGATGTATAGTCATGTGTGAAAGTACAAGACTCATAATTAACATATCTGGCGAAGAGTTGGGGTAGTGTATGTCGAAGACAAAATGGTAAAATTTATTTTAGATGGTTTGAATATGTACAAAAAAGGCCACTAGATACGCTCATGAGAAGTGTACATCAAACTGCATGAAGCGCTCAAAAAATTATAGAAGAAGACCGGAGATAACACTCAATAAAGTTATCAAACATGAAATTTTAATTAAAAATTTATTTAAAAATTTGGTTGTTGGTAGAGAACAATGACATTATGCAATTAATGTAGTCGATCCTAATGAGATAATTCTTGTTGTAGACTCAAGTATTGTTGTACATATAAAAAAAAAAAAAAATTAAAAAAAAACTTAGGGAAAATAATAGAAAAATATCACTTGAATTTTAAAATTTTGTTGGCAATAACAATAATGGGATCAACAAGAATAGAAAAGCAATTATCAACTTGTTTTGTTGGGAAACCACATATTTAAGATTTAAGATTTTGAAATTCAAGTGATATTTTTGTGAGATTTTTTTTTTTAAAAAAAAAAACTATTGTTTGTGGATATTAGAATAACTAGAGCAACTTGTTAGGAAAGAAAAGAACAAGTCGTTTACCGTGTATTTAAATTTAAATAACAAGTGGGGTAAATATTATTTATTGTTTATATACTACACTTCTCTTCTAGCATTAATATAAGATTTATTTATCTAATTTAAAAAATTAAAAAAGCTAAATAAATTATTTAATGATAACATATATGATATGACCTCCTTAAATTATTTTTAACATTATATTATATATTATTTTATAACTAGACAAATTAGTTTGTAAAAGCTGATAATATAAGAGTTAAAATAAAAAAATCTTTCATTTAAAATCAAAATTTACCCTAAAGTGAATCTTACTTTTAGGACCGAAGGGGTACTGTATATGTAAGAATGAAACCAATACAGATTATAACACTGTCATATATGCTGAAGTGAAAGGGACAGGGATTCCATCGTCCTTGTATGCCACAAAAAGGATTCCATAAGAAGAGGAATGCCGCCTACCAAACATGTGTTTGAAAACAAGGTAGGTTGCTTTTCCCACATCTCATTTTCTGATTACCAAAAAGAGCATCATAGATCATGCGACAAGATTACAAGGAAAGCACCATAAACTTTGAATTTAATTCCATTTTTGTTAAAGAAAAAATTTAAAGCATTCTAGAAATCATAGATAATGCGACAACATTTCAAGGAAAGCACCATAAACTTTGAATTTAATTCCATTTTTGTTAAAGAAAAAATTTAAAGCATTCTAGAAATCATGTGCTTGAATGGCGTGTTTGAATTTTTATCTCATAAAATTTAAATTAAATAAAAATTACGGGGCAAAACTTTTCTGTCCTTTCAGTTTCAACCTCAGTATGAAAACAAAAATTATTTTAATTTCAAACGGTCAAATGTCTTTCTAGAAAGAGGTAAAAGTAGGACCGAGTGGAGCCCCGTAGAGACCAATGTGAAATAAGATTTGTCTCTCCATGCTGCCTTTATTATTATTTTTTGGGTTTAGGGGTAAAAATAGATATGTGTTTTATTTTTAGGAGTGCCTAGTATCATATGTATTTTTTGGGAGTAAAAATACACATGTAGTTATATTTTAAGAGGAAAAGTCACACCACGGTTAAAATCTAGCCTGTTGTAAATATGACTTTTTTGTAAATACTGATTTTAAATTTGTTGTAAATACAACACTTCCCATTGTAAATCTAGCATTTTTCTTTGTAAATGATTTTTCTATATTCAAAATCCAAGTATTTAAATGTTATTGTAAATATGACATTTTACGTTTGTAAATATGACATTTTTTGTTGCAAATGCACCGTTAAGTTAAATTTTAATGGTGGTGTGATTTTTGCTCCTAAAATATAACCACATTTGTATTTTTTTTCTCCCGAAAAAGCATATGGTGCTTATCGCTTCCAAAAGTAAAACACATATGTATTTTTGTTCTTTTACCCTTATTTTTTTGTTAGTTTAATTTTTGTTTTACTTAATGAAGAATATGATAAATTAAAAAACATAAATTAATAAAAAGTAATTTATACTAAGAAATATTTTTGACGAAATTGAATAAATTTTTCTTTTTATATTGGCTACACTGCCTTTCACTTTCTTCCTTTTTAAAAAAAATTAGAATTTTATATGTTTTTTCTAAATTACATTTGGGGGAGGGGGTAAGTTGGTATCTGTGAAACAATGGTGGAACCATTTGATGGTCACTTAGGTCCTTGACCCAGCCAACCTTCTAAATTTGTTTATATATATATATATATATATATATATATATATATATATATATATTATTTTATTTTAGCTAATAATTTAGGTCCAACTAATCTCTTATCTTCTATATCAATACACTTATTTCTTTTTTCCCTCCTTATCCCCTGTCTTTTACTTTCACTTTTCAACTTTCCATAATTCCATTTATTTTTTCCTTTTATTTCTTCTTCTACCCATTTTCTCTTTTGACTTGTGTCACTTTTACTTTCGTCCTTTATCACCCTTTCACTTTCCCTTTGTCTATTCATCTTACATCGCTCACTTTCTTGGAACTCATGAGATGCTGTCATCCTTTTATCTTATTTATTTCTATTTTAAATGTTATGTGATACTATTTAGTAAATAGTTTAAGGGAAAAATACTTATCATGTTATAGGAGAAGTGTATTAAAATGTCGGCACTTACGTGAAGTGGTGGGATACACACATATATATATATATAATTAACATTATATATATATATGTGTCCTACCAATTCATGTGTGTGTGTAGGAATCTTATTCTTCTCATGCCACATGAGAAGTTTAAACCCCCATAATTTAATATGTTTATTTTTTGGGTTAAAGAGCAAATTTGCCAACAAACTTTTATCTCAAAAGCGCTCAACACAAATAACTTTTAAGTGAACTAAAAATACCAAAAAACTTTAAAAATGTACAAATTGACAAAGAAACTTTTAAAAAATGTGCAATCAACACAAAGCTTTTAGAAAAAAAATAATGTCTCGTTATTTAAGGTGCAGTTGGCCAACGAAATTTTGTTCTAGGAGCGCCCAAAGACAAAAAACTTGAATCGAGTGCCCAAGACAAAATTCTAAATTTCACGAAATTAAATAAATTTTTTCTCAATTATCATTATTCAAAACTACTTGTATAAATTTTTTTCTCAATTATCGTTGTTCAAAAATATTTTATGGTTCCACTGTTATGAAATATACAAAACTTAAATCAGTACTGTAATGCATAAATGATACATAAGCCTGTTGGACGAAAATGAAATTTTAGAATTTGGTCAAATGATCTTACTGTCCCTCAAATAAAATAAAACTCCCACCTTCAATAAAATTTTTGACGATCACGGTTAGAGAATTTTTGGTAAAGATGGGATTTGATCCCACCAACTCTTGGTTCTAAAAAGATATACAGTCAGTGAACTCACTATTGTAAAATAATATATAAAATAACTATCAAATATGAAATAACTATAATAGAATGGTGAATAACAACAATATGACTATTAATAATTGTACCATTTAAGCAAAGTAACCACTATTTACACAAGCACTTGTTGATTTATTCACAAGTTCAATCATAAATGACTATTACAACATAGCAATAATTGACTAGAAAATTAATTATCATACCATTGAAGCGATTGACCATTATTCCCTATTTAAAACTTGTAAACCAGAAAATTACTTGTCATTCACTAAGCTATCCTTGTTACGCAAAACTTGGAATTCAAACAACTCAATCACTTCTAATTGGTTCTTGGTAGATGGTTGGGAATTCGTTTTGTGTGTGTGTGTATGATTGGTCAATGGCATTGTGTATGTATTATTCTATCTTTCATATTTTACATTAATTGATTTTTGCTTTCTTTATTAATTTATGGGGAATTGTAGGAGAAGTGTATCATCATGTTATAAATACAAAAAGATGTAGGTCTCACAATTTCCATGCTTGATTTTTTTTTTTTAAAGACGTGGGTCCTACCATTTCATGTGTGTGTAGGAATCTTCTTCTTCTCATGTAACATGGGAAGTGTAAACCCCTTAATTTAATTACATCTTTTATTTTCTAAGAAATTCACCTTATTTAAATTAGACGAGTAAAAGTACCACAATATATGTATACCACTATGTTTTCATTTATAAGTCATTTTTGACCAAAAAATTTGGTCCTATTTATAAGTTCAATTTCATGTAATAAATGAGATTGTGATAATTTTACCTATGTTAATTATACCCATAAAGATAGGGTGAGAAGAAAAAGTTGAAAAATATCTAATCATAAATAAGGATAAAGTTGAAAATTTACCCCTATAATTATTGAGTTAACTACTTCTTCTTGGTATGTCAGATTTGATAAAAATAAATTTATAAATAGGATTAGAGTGATAGTTTTTATGAATAGAGATGGAAAAAAGAAGATCCTATATATAAGGGTGATAGTGCAATTTTAACAATAAAATTTTATGTGAGGGACAGGGCTAGAATATACTTACAAGTGTGGAATTTTACCACTGCCGTTCGGTGATTTGAAAGGACGTTAGTATTTTTGTGGGTCCCACTTGACCTTCAGAAAACACCAACCCCCTTCATCCCCAACTACCGCGGCATTGAAGGGGAAGAGACGAGGAGGGTAGTTGGGGAAGAGGGAGAAAGTGGGGTCTCCAAGGGTTGACACATATAAGACTTGGTGGGAGCTAAGAAAAAGAGGTTATCTGATATCTTTTACTTCTAGACACGGTAATCGTGTTTCTACTCATAGGGGTTTGTTTGAGATAGTAGTGGTAAGAATGACTTTTGTTTCTAATGGATTTTTTCTGATGAACTTTTTTTGATGTGATTTATATTTGGTATAGCTTTATGAAGCAGGAGAAGTTCCAACAATTAGCTTAAAAAAAACACACACACACACACATCAAACTCGAAACCCATCAAACACGATCTTATCCCAAACACTCAATTATCGGTTTTCCTCTTGATGGACTTTTTTCCCCTATCGATGGACTTATTTTCCTATGAGATGTTATCACAAACACGCCCAATGTTTATAAAGATGTGTGTCCTATTGGATGCCCAAAAAACGGATGAGTTGTTGATGATTCTTCTACTGGTGGTGATTAGTTTTTTTACTTTCCATGTTGGTTTTTATGGTTGGTTTTTCTGTTAATTTTCAGTCTTATTATATCCTGGGACTCTTTTGGATTGTGACTCTTGTCTATATTAGTTTATGTCTTTGAAGTATTAATGCAAGTACCTCTGACCAAAAATAAAAATTTAAGGGCCTTCATAAAACTTTAACTTTGTTTTTACAGTTTTGATTAAGAAATTGTAACTCAGAAAGCAACAATTTCTATTACGTCATCCTTTGCATGGGCGTTAAGAAATGCTAGTAGCTAGTAGGGGTGGAAATAGGTCAGGCCCCTATCAAGAGGCCTACAACCTAGCTTGTTTAGGGTCCAGTCGCCTAACCTTTTTGTTAAAAATGTCGAGTCAGGCCTCTATCGTGAGGCCTACAACCTGGCTTATTTAGGCCTAGTCCTACCGCCCTACTGTTTGTTAAAAGGTCGAGTCAAGGCCTATTTAAAGGCCTAAATGTGTAAATAGGCTAGACCTATTTAGTTAAAGCCCGACTATAAGCCTTCGCGCCAGCGCATTTACACATCAAATAAATATAATTATATTTATATAATATAAATAATATAATATTTATTGGTTTTATTCTTATATTATACTAAAAGCCTACATTTATATAGTTTTTTTATAAGCTCAAAGTGTACAAAGCCTTTTTATGGCTTCCAAGTTCTTCGATATGAGGTCTTTTTAAAAATCTACATTGTAAGTAGGCTTTAAAAAGGCTTCAGGCCCTACTAGGCCTTACGAAGCTCGAACTGAGCCTTAAAAAAGCCTCGATTGAGCTTAGGCCTTCCACCCCTATTACAGCCTCGATCTATTTAATGGCGACGACTTACGACCTATTTCCATCCCTAGTAGCTAGGCCTTGGATTTTCATAATCAACGATATTTACGCGTGGAAGTGGAAGATACTTTTGCTTTTTATTTCTCCCCTGAGAAAATAATTTTTGATAATTTAGTATATACCATTATTTTTGGACCAACTTCCAAGCAAAGCATGACGTGTCAAACACTTTATTTACAAAATAACAATTTTTATTACTCCTCTTCAAGAAATGGTCTGTTTGTTTGTTACGACTTCTTGGGGAAATTGTCAATTATACTGCCTTTGAAATGATAAATTAGACTAATTTTCAATTTGTTAGTAGCAATGTTATTAGAATCGCGGGTTAACTCATACGAACGGACGATTTTGTGATACGAGTACTATCTCATGATTTCTTGTTAACTTGTTCGTAAAAGCGGGAAAATATGTAGAATCGGGAGTTTCTTCATAAATGGGCGAGTTTATGTATAACAACACAGTAGCATTTCCAACATAGATCTTGGGATAAATATTTAGGGGATCAAATATATACTCATATAATTAGGACCAGAGGTAGCACTTATTAACTAATTAAAAATTTTGTGATTATATAACATTTTTAAAATATTCAGATTTATAATAAAAGTATTTTAACAATTCTAATGTATAAGATAACATACATATCTCTAGTATGAATGTCATATCAATTACAAAATGAGAAGATCTCATGAAATTCTAGAAAATTGTCTGTTATAGAATATATCAAAATATTAAAAGTTAACAATGTAATTTATAATTTAAAATTAATAAAACACTATACTAAAAGAAGCAATTAAAAATTACCTCCACTTAAAGTAATACTCTTGATATTAGTTGCACCTTCTACAGACTACAGTAGATGAAGATGAAGCTAAAGTGGATTTTGTTTTATCTGGACCGCTGGACTACTGCGCATGATTCAGTTCTCAATTAGGTTTTTTGGCAGCGGACATTATATTAGGTTAATAGGCCGATGTTTATATTTATTTTAATGATATATTAAAATTAATTTTAATAGTCACAACAGCGGACATTAGGTTACGCATTGCTGCAATGCTACAACACATGATATATTAATTTTAATAGACAATGGCTGGACTGGCGGTTTATATTAATTTTCTTTTTTAAAAAAAATTCTGAACCTTTTTTTTCCTGTATCAACTAAGGTCCGTCTTTGCACCAGATATTGTTGTCTGCTTGACTTCTTTCCTGATCACTCAAATCTTACTTATAAGTCTACTTTGACCAAATCTTATATACCAAGGAGAGGTAGTTAACTCAATGATTATGAGGTAAATTTTCAACTTTGTCCTTGTTTATAATTAGGTATTTTTCAATTGTTTTTCCTCTCTTTATCTTCATGGATACAATTAGTATGGGTAAACACAATTCCATTTATTAAATGAAACTGGACTTATAAATAAGACCAAAGTTTTTGGTCAAAATGGACTTATAAATAAGGTTAGAGTGGTATTTTTTTAGTAATATCTTCCCTTTTTCTTTTTAAAGAATTTTTTTTAACTAACATTCAATTTATAATTATTATTATACGAGTTCATTAATATTTTTTTCAATTTTCAAAAAATTTATATATAAATATCTTAATATATTTTATTTTTATTTAAATTATCAAAATTCAAATCTAGGATTATATAAATGCATGGTGTCTACTATAATGAAATCTTTGTCTCTGCTGTTGTATCATTCTTTGTTGGACACAATAATTTAGTAGGTTTGAATTCTGATTAATTTTGTATTATGTAAATTGAATTATTATTATTTTCTAGAATAATTGTTGGAGACTCATATTTTTTTGGATTATATTTATAATTTTAATCACATTATTAAGCTTATGTTACGTGAGTGCGTAATAGATTTGAAGTCTTTTTTAATAACTAATTATTCACTTCATTCGAGATTTAGAGCGGAAATTAGGACTAGCCTTAAAAGGTCAAAGCCTAAAAGAGCTGGCCCTTTTAAGCCCGGAGTAAGAAAAATATCTGTTTTTTAATGCATATCTCGAGAGCATGCAAGCCAGAATCGGAAGTTATTTTTCTAAATTTTAACTATTTTTCTTGCATTTTTCCCCAAAGAAATATAATTAGTAAATTAGAACAATTAAAATTATAATTTATCAAATAAATGTTGTCAATATTAAGGTCTAAGCAACACGCATCATGCAACAAACAAACACAATCACTAATTATAATCAGTGAAGCACTAACGGTTTAATGACGTTAATCCGTGATGCATTGATGCATGACTGTGTGTGGGTGGGGCTGAGACTGCGTCTAACATCTTGAAATTTATTCAGAATAATAATAGGATAGATTAATGGTAATTAATTTACCAAGAATATTCAGTATAAGAGTAAAACTTTCTAATGTTAGTTAAAATAATAATAATAATTATTATTATTATTATAAAATATTAATATATTGTAGAAATATTATAATATACACACACACATATTAGAAACGTGGTCGGCTTAAAGTTAAGGGGGAGCGGGTAACCAATTTCACCCCCAACCACCCCCATCAATTTCACCCAAACTACCCCCTCATCAACCCGTATTCAGCAGAGCAAGCGAGAATATGAGAAAAATACGAGAGAAGAGAGAAAGAAGGAGAGAAGGAAACATATAGATAATTATTTTAGGAGCCTTATAGTAGCTTTTTGGTGATTATTTGGGAATTAGCGAGTAACGTAACTCTGGATATTTTTTCATATACTTGTAAATTGTGTATAATTATAAATTATATAATTTTTTATAGACTGAATTATGTGAATATGTATTATAATATTATAATAAAAACTAAATATTACAGTTTTGTGCCCATGAAAATTATAGTTTTGCCCCCAAATTTCAGAAATTACAATTTAGTCCCGAATTTCAAAATGGCAATTTGGTCCTGAATTTCAAAATGACAGTTTGGTCTTTCAAATTTTAAGAATGACAGATTGGTCCGTTGAGGTTTTATGAGATGTTTGGTTTACTCGATGATGATATTTTATATAATGGAAGCTTGTTTTACTATATTTTATTTTATTACTTGAGAATTTTGGTCATATGTTCTTCAAATGCAGTTGATTAATCAAGTATGCATATCTGAGTTCGAAGTCAGTTATACTATCTCCAGATTTCATTCGGAGTAGATCATACTTCGTGATTAGAGTATTGATTCTCTTTTCTTTAATGCCTGAGGTTCCTTCTTAAACAATCTCTAGAGCTTTTCACATTTCTTTCGCAGAAGAGAGATTGCATATTCTGAAGTGTTCTTTTTGACTCAGTGCACTCTAAATAATTAAAATAGCTTTGTTGTTCAGATCACCAAACTTCTTATTATTGTTGTCAAATTCTACGGGGTCTTTGGGGCCGAGTCATTCTTCAACTCGTTCACGTGGACATAGTCTACATCTTGGATCACTTGTCATAAGCCATATTTCGTCGTCATCACAAATACTTTAAATTTTATCTTCCAGAATGAGAAATGTTCTCCATTAAAGCCAGGAGGTCTAGAAATAGAGGCATTGTCTAGTAGTATTCCTTCCATTGAATCCTTCTTAGGATTTTAGTCCTGAAATGAGAAGACTAAGCTTTAATATCAAATGTTAGTGCCAATGTTTCACCCAAGAGTGGGAGTGAGTTGAGTGATATTAAAAATTTAAAACAAATGCAATTAACAACTTAATCAAAAGATGACAATTGGAGAAATATCGCTGAAGTGTACAAAAAAGTTTATACTGGTTTGGCCTTAACCTCTTAACCTACGGCCAGTCCTTAGAGTGCCTCTGATTTCTACTATATTCCCAAGATTTGACAGGTTCTTGATACCACAGTACAAAGAGAGTTTCTCAACAGGACACTCACTCCCCCTTATACTTTGTAATTTGACAACCTTACTCAAGGTCCCACTACCTCGAGATTTTACAAAATTGAATAAGGTTGGTAAACTCTTTTACAAAGTAGATAGATAAACACTAAAGAACAAATCGAATATCGAAGATTTCAAAGAATAACTGAGCAATAAATATACAGATTATTTGTTGTTAGCTTTGTTAAAGCTTTGACTTCAATGCTTTGCTATTTATAGGCGGTTGCCATTAATGATCGTTGTAAGCATTCAAATTTGTTCATTACGGGCAAATTGCGAAAAGTTGGTGAAATTCAATGTTTTGTTGCTTTCTCTTCGCTTCATCAAATGCTTTAGATGCAATCCCTTTATTTTTCTCTACTATGCATTTAAAGCTCTACAAGGTTTTACTTTTGGTTGGGTATGAATTTAATTCATGTTTTAATCACCTAAAACTTATATATAAATGGGATTTGTAGAATTTAGAAGTAGTATAAGTGATTATGGTATTTCATCTGGATGTTCATTATAGGTATCAAAATTATCGATACGTTGATTTTAAAAAACAATGAACATGCACTCGAGTGTGATTCAGGATCACTCAAGTGATGCCTTGTCACTTGAGTGCTTGCAGTGCAACTCAAGTGCTCAGATGGACTTTGAATCTAGTAGTGCAGTGTTGTAGAAAGGTTTATCACTCGAGTGTTTAAAATGTAACTCGAGTGATCTTATATTGTTTGGAAAATGCTTCAACACTACCAGGTGATTTGAATGATTATATGGATCACTTACACATGTTTGCAAGTAATCTTGGGTCACTTGAGTGATTCTTAGGATTACTGGAGTGCCTTGCTGAGACTTGAAAGTTAGCACCATCACTCGAGTGATCACTAATACACTTGAGTGATAGTTGATCATATCACTCAAGTGATGAAAACCATCACTCAAGTGATCTGCTCTAACTTTCAAAATCTTTGTGAGTCACTCGCAAATTCCTACAAGTGATGAGGAATCACTCGAGTGCTTACTCAATCACTCATGTGATCTTGCATCACTTTTGAATTGTAGCGAGTAACTTGAAGAAACACTGGAAGTGAGGATGCATCACTCGAGTGCATCCATTGCCATTGGAGTAATTCTCTTAGATCACTTGAAGTGAATAATATTCATTCGAGTGTCTTATTGATTCAAGTTTATTTTAAATATAGTTCTATCACTTGAGTGCTTAAAGATTCACTCGAGCGACTTTAATCATCAAGTCCACTTTTTGTTATGCTTTGTATATTAAGATTTGTTATTATCAAAACAAAATAATATGAGAACTAATAGAGCGAACAAAATAGGGTTATCACAATTACATACTTTTAATAGTTATTTATTGGTACATGTAAACTTATACAAGTTTACAACTCGAGTTTACATTCATATCACAATTTTATTTAAATTTGTAAGTTTAACAACATTATCTATTATCCTAAGGACATAGAGGAGTATAATTTTGTGTTAATTGTTATTGTAGATCTAATATCAACACTCATTGTAAGAGATATTCTAAAAGGTTAATGTCATTATTATAAATCACAGGGTGTTAATTACATTAATTTAAGATTCTCACCATGATACAATTTTCTTTTATATATGCATTGTTGTTAAATTCGCGAGTTGACTCTCCTCCGAGTTTATCATTTTTACGTTTCTACCTTATAAAAACGAGTCGAGTTAGTAGTAAACTCGTGTTAGTCATAAACTCGGTTAAACTCACAAGTTTATATACCGAGTTTACCGCTTTTATGTTTCTAGCTTACAAAATCGTGTTAACTTACTCTTAAATTCATGTTAACTTTTTTATTTAATCATGCCCAATGGCTTTATATAGAAATTTCTTTATTAAATATGATAAATTATGAATGTTGATGGATTTAATTTCAATTTTTGGATTTAAAATATATTTAAACCAAATTATTGTCATTTTTATATTTTAATTATTTAATTATACACTAGTAATACCTATTTAATAATAAAAGTAAACTCTTATGAGTTTACGATTTGAGTTCACGATACGAGTTTACATCTCTATCATGAGTTTGCTTAAATTCGTAAGTTTGACAACCTTGTATATATGACACTTCCAATGTAAGTCATTGTTTTAAATATAGGTAAATTTTACCCTTTTTATTTTCAGATAAAGTTAATGTTTTAATTATATTTCTTTAATTTTGGTGAGATTATTAGGGATGTTTTAAAATAAAAATAAAAGAGATATGTATTAAGAAACAAATTCGTAGAAGTACACAGTAACTTTCATAATCTTGAAACGAGTGTTTTAAAGCTTGACAAAGGTTCTGAGCCAAAAAAAAAAAAAAAAAAAAAAAAAAAAAAAAAAAAAAGCTTGACAAAGGTCAAGTTGGAATAAGGTAGTCGGAAGTTACTTACTCCCCTGTCACATTTATAAGATAGAGATAAAGATTTTTTCGTCATAATAATAAAGCATTGTATTGAGTTTTTATCAGAAGCTTTCTCTTCTAGCTCCCCTAAATGTTAGTGTCCTATTTAAAGTGTGTATATTTAACTGGGTAAACTTAAAAAATTATTAAATTTTTACATAGAGTTTATAGATTTTAAATTTTTTTCTTCTTCTAATTTTGGTGAAATATGTTGGGAGTACTTATGAACAGGACAGGAGAGAATAGATATTATAGTTGGAATGCCCTATAATTGGTGATAAACTACTCCCTCATATCCATAATATATGGCAGGGTCTTGAAGTTGTTTGTTTCAAAATATAAGACAATGTATAGTATGTGTCACATCCCAATTTTCGAAAACGTTTTCACGGTATCTTGATCAGAGTTGAGCATTGGAAGTAAATAGTATTGAAAAGTAACTGATAAATATCCACTGTCATGTATGTGCTTTTAACAACGTTACATTTTTTTCAAATGTCGATATCGTAAAGTACATGTCAATAGGACTTTCTCCAAATGGCCGGTTCCTACATCTCAGCTTACCCTTGTCTTCGATCCTGTTTACTCCAGATCCTGAAGCTATGGTAAGAGCTGAGGTTCAATGCCCATTGAACCTCAGGTAACGGTTAACCTGATGTTCATATACAGTTATGTATGACAGTTATCTCATGGTTTCACAGCAATATTCACATATAAAAGATAATAACGAACACAAATGCACGCATATGAACGTTATTATAGTCCGCACTATTCACCGATGCCACGATGGCCTATCGTGTCCTCGCTAGGAAAACTCAACGGCGTTATCAATACCATAACCCGTGTACAGCTGTATATGTATACTCAATAACTTTTTAAAACAGATTCTCAATCTATGAATACAACCATCACATATAGGTATACAAAGAAACATCGAGTTAGTGTTACGGTATGCGTCCGTACCTTCGTTGACGATTTTGGTACGTTCACGGGCCTGGTCTCGTGATCACGCTTATCCTATAATGGTAATATCGTATTTATTAATTTAAAAATAATATTCTAGGAGATATCCTAGTCACTAATGACCCTTTTGACCCTTGGTACATTTATTTTTCACTTTAGTCATTAAAAATTCGTAGAACAACGCTGGTACCAATTTGGGCAGGATTTCGTTTAACTTTGAAAAATCATAATTAATTCTAAAAAAATCGAAACAAGGATCCATAAAATTATTTGGAATCCTTAGGATATCTATTTTCAAGTAAAAATAATAAATTCTTCCCAGATTACACGGATCACTCCCAGGTTTAAAGTTTTGAGCCGCTGCCCAGAATTTTTCCAGAAATTCGTAGCCTAACTTTAATAATTTTTATCTCCCTGTAAAAAACTCATTTTTACATGTTCTTGACATATTTAAAAATCCCTATATGTCTATTTTAACCATGAATTTTCTAAGAATTTTGTGACCATATTTTCAATATGAAATTCTGGCGTTTTCATCACGACTCAAGAAATTCTGAAATCGATGAAATTTCGCGCTAACTTTGTTACTTTGATGATTTTCTTCTAGAAATTTTGCCATAACTTCTTCTTCATCAATTTTTAGAAATAAAGACAATTTTTACTATAAAAACATGTAAATAAAATTATCCTAGCATATTTAGGATCTAAGCTACTTCTATCTAAGAATTTAAGAACTAAAACTCAAAGAACTTAAAGCTAGAGCTAGAGAACTTACCAAGAACTTTGCTCCTCCTTTCTTCAAGGCTTTCACTCTCACTTTCTCTCTATATTTAAGATGTTTCTTTGTGAATTGGTGAGGGATTATGAAGACCCCAACCCCTATTTATAGTAAAAGTCCATGGCACTATTCATAACCCCTCATCTTGCATTATGGCCATTGGATCTAGGTAAATTAAAAGCACAAATCCTAGCCCTTAGAACCCTCAAATCTGACCCCCCTCTCTCTCCTTGATCCTCTTCCATTTTCTATCCTAAAGTACCATATCCTCTTCCAAAACTTTTTGCAAAATATCCCATGTGTTCTAGCTTTTTCCCAAGCCAACTATTTTCTTTGTTTTTCACTAGACAAAATTCATTTGAGGATCTTGATGAAGTCTTATTAAAATTCTCTCATTGCTTTTGAACTCTTGAGATTTTTAGCTTTAATTAGATACCATAATCTCTCATTTTCTCAATTGGACACAATCCTCAAAAGTTGAGGAAATGACTTTGATTATAGTCAATCTCAAGCTTGAATTATGCTTGTTAATAATCTCTTCTTATATTTGATTTATGATTAGTGGATCTCAAGATACAATTTATTTTGTATAGATTTCCCTTTGATTAAATCTTGATTTAATCCTATTGATTAATCTAATTATCTTATGTGTAATTTTCTCATTGGATATCAATTTGACTTTCTTTCTTGATTTTTCTCCCACCAATTTATCGCCTTCCATTTCACCTTTTTATCCTCTTCCATTTGCCTTCAAAGTATATTAATGCTTTGCTCATGACCCATTGTACTTTTGTGTATTTGATTTATGAAACAATTTCCTTCTCCTATTTTCCCTATGAAAACCGCACCCCCCTCCCTTTTTATTTATTTTTGTGTTTTGTTGCTCCTACACCATTCATGTGGGGGATTTATCATTGGTTGTTTACTTATCTCATGGATTAAGCTTTATTAGAATTAATTAGGGCCTTTGGATAAGCTTTATGAGATTAATTCTTAGCCTTTAGATCATAGTTGAAATTGTTGACTTTTCAACTCTTGATTAACATTTAATTAACAACTTAATCAAAAGCTTAATTATCTCTTGATTATTGTATTATTGGTTCTTAGAGTGATTTAGGATTGTTAGTAATTCATTTAATGCTAATCCTAACCTCTTATTGGTCTTTGGTTTTTACTTAGCCTAATTCATCCTTAATTGGTGACTATTCCCATTAATTGTAAAGAATTACCTAAATATTCCATTAGTGTAATTTTAATTGCTCATTAATTATTGGTAATTACCCTTTAATTGTTCCAAGTGTTTTGATAATTCTTTATGGCCCTTTATGAATTTAAATATGAACTAAATATTAATTATAGGGTATTAGTAAATTTAGTCTCTTAATAAATCATTGGTTATTCTAATCCTAAAGAAAAATTACCTAGAAAATAGAATAAACACATCTCAAAATTTGAGACCATATATTTACCTATTTTCAATAGGATCTATTTATCAAAATATTGTATTTAAGACAAATAAGAAATTTTTGGTATTATAGTATGTATTTCTTTCAAAGCACATAATAATAACATTTTTACATAAATTAATAAAACTAATGAAATTAGTTATTTTTTTATATAAAATATAAAAATTATCCTCAATTAAAGTTATTAATTAGTAAGGAGGTTTTGTAGTTGGTTAAGAATATGATGAGAAAATATTAATACTTTAAACAAAAAATGTTATATTAGTTTGGGGTAAATTAGGTTGAAAGTGTTTATAATAAGAATCGGAAGAAGTGTTCTTCTGATCATTTTTATAAGGCAAAGAGAGAATTTTTTTGGGTCTTATTTATAAGTCATACTCCCTCTGGTCATTTTTATACGAGTCTAAAATTTGAATTGCCTTGTTCTTTTTCTATTTGTACTCCTATATATATATATATATTATTATTATTAATTAAAGGGTTGTTGATATTTATATTTACTTTATTTCTCTCTTATTTGTCCCCTTATAAATAAGGGTATACTGATTAAAAATTTATTTCAAAACATACTTATTATTTTTAACTAATTTTAATCACTTTTTTAAACTACATAATTTAGTTATCGATTCTTATAAATAGGACCCGACCGAGTATCATTAAATTTTTCACATATATGTACAATCTTATCATCTTTTTATTATTGAGTTAAATGTGTACTTTTGCGGTAAAGTATATCCCACTCCAATACTTTTTTCTATACAAAGTCCAATCCTTGTTATAAGTTCAATTTGTCCAAAAAAAAAAAAAAAAAAAAACTTGTCTTAAATATAACTCCATTCTAAAATTTATTAATGACCATATTTTTCAATTTTGCCCCCTATTGAATATGTGAAAGAAAATGTATCAATAGTATATGTGGAAATAAGCCAGACTCTATTGGCATACGGCCTTGCCTGCTTATAGCTTGGCTTGTTTAACAAAAAAAATCAAGCTAAAGCCTATTTAGAGGCCTAAATACATAAACAAGCTAGGCCTATTTTATGAAGGTATGACCTGTTTACACATTTTGAAATATAATTTCATTTATATTATGAGATAGAATATTGTCACTACCATTTTTTGTCACTATTACTTTTTCGCCGTTAGATCAGAATCCTATCTACCTTTATTATTTCTCTCCCTTATTGAGATTCTGATCTAACGGTGAAAAAGTGGTAGTGACAATATAGGCTTTAAATCACACCTTGTAGGCTTTAAATTATAGGACTTTAAGCCTATTTAAAGCATTTAAGCTCTAATTTTAAGCCTATTTAAAGGCCTAAATTATAAGTAGGTATGTCAAAAGGCTTTAAACCTGATTAGACCTTTTGAAAGCTTAGGCTTTTTTAGACCCAGGCTTTAGGCTTTTGTTATAGGCTCATGCTTATTTAGTCAAAGCTCGACCTGGCATGTTTCCACCTCTAATCAATAAAATCTTTTTTTTTTTCAATACTTATTTACTCCATGCGGTCCTAAATATAGGACATAGTTTGTAATGCAATTTATGTCCTATATTTAAGACAGAGATAGTATTAAATTCTCGCAAATTTGGAAAAATGAATTAGTTTAAGATATACTATTAAATGTCTTAACTTATATTTCTTAGTATATGAGATTTGGTGAAAGTAAACTTATAATAAAAGACTACAAAAGGATATTAAATAAGGATAAAATTAGAAAATTATTAAATTTTAAGATATAGTTAATTAGATTTAAAAAATTTCTTTATTTTAATTAAATGTGTTAAAATGACTTATAAATAATACAAGAAGAATACTTCTTTGTCGTTTTTATAAAATGTGTTGAAATTTGAATTGCATTGGTCTAGAATGTGAGATTTGGTGAAAGTAAACTTATAATAAAAGATTAGAGTGATATTAAATAAGGATAAAATTAGAAAATTATTAAATTTTAAGATATAAATAATGGCATTTAAAAAAATATCTTTATTTTAATTAAATGCGTTAAAAATGACTTATAAATAATACAAGAAGAGTACTCCTTTATCCTTTTAACAAAATGTTGAAATTTGAATTACATTGATCCTTTTTATAAAATATCACTTTGGATTGTTTGAACATTTAACGTATTTTTATAAATTTTTTCTCAAGTAATTATATTCTCTCTCCTGATTTTTTTTTTCACACTACATTGTCTTGCATACTTTTTCTTAATTCTACTTTATTTCTCTCTCGTGGAGCTAGAGACCAACCACTACCGTGGCTCGAATCTCTTGATTGGGTTCAACTAGACTCAACACAATAGACAGAACTTGGTCTCATCCTTGCCAATTTCAATAAAAGTGTTTCGAAGGAATGCACCATTCTTGACCCTCTTCCTAGTGAAGACAAGACATATGCATATGATGAACTGTATCAGCCAGAACCACACTATGTGTCCTCCTACCATGCAACTTCCTCACAAGTAGAAGAACTCCCACTTGACTCTTAGGGAAACATCCTCTACGACTCCCAAGATCCTTACGAAGATTATTGTGATGACCAATTCACTGAGTTATCCTTGTCACCTCCAGGCTCATCTCAGTATCCAACCTATTGCACTCAACCACAGGCCCAAGACTAAAGGCTAGACAGTGATCCAGCTGGCCCAGATCCATACCACAATATTTTTGATCCGCTTAATTGCATCCAGTCCAACTATGACAGTGACAGTGATAACAACAATCTCTCTCCCAGTCACAAACCAATCTGCAAAGGGTGGTCCCCGTAGCTAGTGTCGGCACTGTCGGCAGCCAGTTTCCATCTAGTTCCTAGTTTTAGGTCATGTGTTTAAAATGTGTATTACGTGTCCACTGATTTTTAGGCGTGATGTATTTTTATTAATGGTGTCTGTACTATCGTGTACTACTGTCTGTTGCCTTTTATTTTCATCCATTGCTTTTGTTAGTGCATTTTCTTTTTCAGTTTGTCTTGTAATAGCTCTGCTTCTCTATATAAGCAGACTTCGTGTTTAGTTGTAACCAGATCACAGAATCAATAAAATCTCCAGTGTGTTTTCTCATATGGCCTCCTTTTAAATTCCTTCCTTGTTTCTGAAAGCCCTAGTTCTTAGTATGTTAGTATTATCTGCTCCCTAGATTCCAAGTATGCTCGCACTTGCCTCTTCAAGAGGATCCCGTGCAAATGAAACGAATCAAGATCACGATCCAGTATGAGAGAGTACTTAATATCAGGATACTGAATGTGCCAGTATTGTATGCCTTGATTGGGAAGATGCTTGAATCTTAAAGTGTCCTTGAGCATGGGCAAGAGGTAAGTCCTGGAGAAGCTCGGGCTGTCCACTAGATTGAGCATCTTTCCATCAATATGTGCATTTCCTTGTAGCCGTTCAGTATAATAATTTTCAGTTTATCAGACTTTCTGGATTTTTCAGCCAGTTAGATATGATAGATCAAGGTCCCAATAACATTATTGGTGTCTGTGTGAGATCTTCTAGATCCGTTTAATGACACAACACTGCCATTTAGATGTTGATACATCCTTGTTTTCTTAAAATGCTAATTCAGTGATAAACAAATATGCACACAATTTTCTTCATTTAGAAATGAGTGCTACGGAAATTGACAAGTGTGAGGTTGGATTCAATATAATAAATACAAAAATATTTACAGGAATTTGATTAAAAGTTAAAATTTGAAATGAACTTGAGGAAAAAGTGTCAGATTTCTCTCCTAATCCATTTTTTCATTTCTCTTATAATCTATTTTTTTTTATTCTCATAATCTCTATATCATATCTGTTGAATCAATTTAAAATATTACATCATTAAATTATACTCCTTAAATTGCTTACTCATTTTTCTAATAAATAACTGAGATGGGCTCATAAGAAAAGAAAAAAATATGAGAGGATTCCTCTCTCAAAATTGTTGATTCTGTAATTCAGTCTCCGTTCCCAAAGAAAAGTGGTCACATGGCTTCTAGAAGTGCACAGTGTTCTTAATCTGGGAATTTCTACTTGGCTCTGATTCTTAATCTAGGAATGAGTGCTCCGAAACATGACAAACGTCAAATTAAATGCGACTACGGCTTCTAGAACCCTACTCCCTCCGCTCTTTATTATAAGACACCAACTAACTTTTCTAACAAACCAATAAAAACAGTTAAAGTCAATAAAGTTTCTCTACAATTTAAGTAACTTCCAATATTACCCCTACTAATTGCACTAAACTCTAATATTATATTAAATATTACTCATACACACTACCCTTATTAATTATGGGCAGACATAGAAACAAATAATTAATGCTCATTGTGAACAAGCAAGTGCCTTATAAAAAGGACCAAATAAATTTGCTAGTTAGTGCCTTATAATAAGAACCGGAGGGAGTATATTACATACTTGCTGAGGTCACATTATAAACATGGACAAGTGTAAAGACCAATAAATGTTGGCTTAAATGGCTTAAATACAATGGAAGGGAAGTTTTTGGAGGGGTAAATGTGCTCTAAAAGTTTAAAAAATGAGATAATTTTATCCCTCCTTTAAACAGCCCAAACAGTCAACATTTATTGATCAATTATGCAAATGTGGCATTCCTGTGTAGAATCCACCTTACACTTTTTTAATCCATATCAATCATCATATTTTTTAGGTGGATTTTTTTTTTTAAATTCTTATCCTCCCCTATAATGTCTCCACTCTTTGATATAAAGCTCTCTTGAGTTAATTTGGAAAAATTAAAAAAATCACTTAATTATATTTAATTATATATTTGTTTATGAGTCAAACAAACTAATTTTAAAAAATGATAAATATAAATATATTTAAATAATTTATTTAACTTCTTTAATCTTCTAAATTAATCTACTGCTGGAACTAGTATTTTTTCTTTTTAAAAAATTACGTCATTAGAATTTGAAACTTTTGAAGTACCATACCAAAAAATATTACGTGCCATTAAAATTTCTCTTACTATTGAAGGTTTTCAAACATCTCGTAAAAAAAAAGGTGAGGAGGATGTCACATAGCATGCTATTTTTACATATTTGGTCAACAAATGTTGATTGTTAGGGCTTATTAATGGAGGACAAAATTACCTTATTTTTAAACTTCTAGGGCATATTACCCTCCTAAAAAACTTTCAGGTTGGATGCACCAGACGCAAATTTTTTAAGGGCATTTAAGTCCATTAACCCATTCAATATTTAAGGACAAGTTAGCATCCAACTCGTTATATATTCTAGAATTGCTTGATTGTTTCAGCACTATAATTTTATTTTTTTGTTTATTTAATATTTTGATGTTATTTTTATTTACTTCTAGCTAACGCCCTAATTTTATTAATTTTATTTATAATGCATCCAATATTATAAAATATAAATAATGTTAAGGTGTCCTATGTAAATGAAAAATAACATCAAGAGATACTAGATTTATTATGAAAATAACATCATAATGCTAGATGCTCTAAAAATAAGATTACGATAGTAGATGTTATTGAAAAAGAATATTAAGATGTTCGATACTACTTTACCTAATATTTAATTCATCTTAATCTCATATCGTTCATATTCGTTCTTTACTAGAGTGTGTGCAGTGTGTTTATATTCTAATACAAAATCTTGATAAAACAAAAAACAAAAAATCATTCCTATCAATATCTAATTTTTTTTAAAAAAATTATTTAATTCCTTGACAATGAAATTACTTATGGTCTTAATACTAAAATCATTATACCTAAAGCTTTTTCGAATATGGCTTCAATATCGTGGATCATAATACAAGCTTGTTTCCTTCCATCTCATCCACCGCCATTGTTGCACGTTGGGCTTCTTTCTTTTCTTTTCTTCAAATTGTTATGTACTTATTGCCTTATATGTTGGTAGGAGTTAAAGAACTATAATTACAGGACTTAAAAAAAAAATTTAAATTAGTCATTATTTGTAAAAACTTCACCTAAAAACTTCTTGTTTTTATTGTATTTGTAACAATGTATGTTGATCTATTTAAAATATTACTTTTAATCATCATTTATATTGAAACTACCTTATTATTAAAAAATTTCTTTTAGTATATATAAATAGTTTGAATAATATAACTTTAAAGGAATAAGTGAATTAAGATATTATATTTAGATAATATTTCAATTAACTCTTGTACTTAAGATTAAAGTAATACGTATGTATTGTGCTGTTTGTTATTGGCTTATATATTTTCGGTCGTTCAGTGTGTATGTTGTTGTCGATGGCTATGTGTTAACAATGAAGAAGGCGAAGGGAGGGAGGAGAGTTCTTTTTTCCTCTTAGAAAAAAGGCATTTTTTTTTTCATGTCTTAAATACGTATAGCAATTAACACTATATCAGAATTTTATCTTCGCACCAGACACACTTTTATAATATAGGGTTAAAATGTAAAATTTCACGTGAACTGATATCCAACATGCAAAAGTATTTATAAATTGTTTTTAGATGTAAAAATATCCATAAACTTTAAAAATCATAATAAAATTAACACAATTGTTGATAATATCTAACATCCATTACTTTTTATGGTAGGACTCACCTTCTTACTCTGATTTTAAAATTCATGGGTATTTTTCACAAAAAATAACTATAAGGATATATATTATGTATAAGTTTATAGGTACTTTTTCAACTTAATTCTAAATACTATTTCGATTCTTGTTCCAATCGGATTTCATATAAAAAAAGTAAATCATATGAAAAAAAGGGTCTAAATTCTCTGTCTACTCTTATCCAAGTAATGCAACTTTTTCCACGTAAACACCTTTTTGGAAAATTGAGATTGACTGACTGTTTCAAATCATTTATAGAAATACTGACATAAAAAATACTTTAAGGTGCTACAAGCACTTGAAAAAAATATTCCAACCTGCCAGATGAATCAACCTTAAACACTCTTTCAATGTGGTTATTGTATATACACGAAAAAATTTAAATTTTTTTTTCCGTAAATTAATTATTGACACATATAAGAAATATAAAATATCAAACTGTTATCTCTTAACTAATATTATTTTTGGTTTCTCAGTACCAGACGACTCCAACATCTGCGTTCTGACCCTTTTGTTGATCTTAGAGTCGCCGTGCTGAGTATATCATGAAGAACAAAACCGTGTCCTTCTAGATGATCAAAGCTTGGACTGCTACGTAGACGCGGTCGATTATCCCTGGTTTTTTTGGCCCTCTTGGGTAACTTACAGAAGTAGATTATCTCAGAATCCTTCCCTCATAATCCCTCGCATCTTTTAATCTGGACCGTCCAAAAATGAATCTAACGTTTAGAGAGAGACTTTTAAAATTTTTATATTTACTGCATGCGGTTTTTTGACATTAATTATTTTGGACCCTTAGATTATTTTTTGGACGGCTCAGATGAAAAGATACTGATGGTACTCGAGAAAAGCGATTCTGAGAGAATCCGGATCCATAACTTATGCAATATTCCAAAATTTTATGACACGTGTAAATAAAGTTTAAAAAATTTATTTGCATATAATTCAAAATTTAAGGGTGCTATATCATACAAAAATAAAGTTTAGAGGTATCAAAATTGACTATCTGTAATTATTTGCGTAGATTTAAACCTATAGGGACCTAATTAAAAAATATGTGAAACTATAAAGACCTAATAAAAAAAACTATAAGGACTTGATAAAAATAAGAAAAAAGAATCACGGCCTAATAAACAAAATTATAGGGACTTATTTATTTATTTATTAAATTATAAAAATCTACAGATCAATTATTTCAAAAATTTATTATATATAGTTTTAAAAGTTAACTCGTGAGTTCCAGTGTTTTACCCCATGCCCTCATATGCGGCCGAATCCTTCAATGTCAGCTAGTATATGCCTCACAAAAACCTCTTTCCATTGATTAATTTCTCGCTCTTTGACTCCGTATCTGTTTCACCGTATATAAAACAAACATATATATATATATATTTATTATTTGTCATGTCACTTGATATAAAATTTAATCAAGTCATCCAAAACTATGTCGGAGTTAGAAGAATTAATGAGAGGTGTTTTGGTATCATATAATAAATATAATAACAAAAATTCCAAAACACCCTTCATTAATTCTCTTAACTTCGAAAACAACATAGTTTCGGGGTGACTTGATAAAACTTTATATCAAGTGATATGATAAACGATAAACCCTAAAATATATATATATATATATATATATATCTATATATCTTATGAGCTTCCTTCTTAATTTCTTTCATTTGTCGTGATAAAGTAAGGAGTGTCGAGAGCTGTCCTTACACGTTGATTATATCTACGAGCGGTCGTCTCCGTACGTACAACAGATTAGATTAGTACTCCCTCCGGTCTTATAATTATAGGAACACTTTTGTAACGTAAATTACACTACAAAAGTGTTCCTATGACTAGGACCGAAGATAGTATTACTTTTAGGGATGCTTAGGCCAATCCAGTATGATTTTTACTAAGTTGGATTTATTCTTTTTTTTTCCTCCTAGAAAAAAGGCATTTGATATTCTTTTTCATGTTTTAAATACTTATATTAATTAACATTATATCAGAATTTTATCTTCGCACCAGACACACTTTTATAATATAGGGTTAAAATGTACAAATACACATGAATTTATATGCAATGTGCAAAAATTTATAAATTTTTTTGATATAAAAATACCTATAAACTTTAAAAATTGTAGTGAAAATAACACAACTATTTTTTTTTTTTTTGGGTCAAGAGCTATTTATATTATTATTGTAAACCGTGCAATACATGAAAATAAACTCAAGATGAAATACAAATAAAGCTAAATCAAATACAACAAAATATACCAACTACAAAAACAACCAATCACCGTACATTAAAGATTTAATAGTAGAAGCGAGAAGCATAGAGAAAATTGACCTCCTCGATATCCAAGATTAGAAGTGACGTGAAAGAAAGTGTTAGTTGTAAAACCCACCCTAACGAGCACACTTCCTTATAAGCATTAATCGCAATTAGAGCAAAATGTACGAGATACCCCGACTTGGGGTAAAGATCAAAGAAAGCCCCACCTCGAAGGAAGAAAACCCATGATATCTTGAAGAACACTTCGCTCCTCCATTCAAACAAATATGGTGACCTCGACCACACACCAAACAACACCTCTTGAAATCTTCCCCAAGAACGTAGATCCGAACCACCAGGTGATAGTTGAATCTAATAACGTTCAAACAACCATCCAACCAAGAAGATTTATACTCAAATCTCACAGATCGTTTATTTCTGAAAAATAAGAACACCACTACAAAACCCAAGACCACAAAAAAAGAAACAAAAGATAGATAGCTCTCATCGTCGTAGAACATATTTGAAGAAGAGGAAAAAACTCGCCACAAGGATGAAAGAAGTCCACAACCGCCGAAATCGAGGGAGAATGCCATAGATCAAAGATTTGAGAACCGATCAACCACTCGACGCGGTTGCGATATAGAATGATACTTCGCCGGTGGCTTGTGATGGTGCCACAAGCCGTCGATGAGAAAGAGATGAAGGAGGGTCATGAGGCGAGAAGAGAGAATTCAAATTTTAGGGTTACATATTTAAAATAACACAACTATGGACAACATATAACATCCATTACTTTTAAGGGTAGGACCCACCGTCTTCTTCTTCTACCAAAAACAACGGACATTGGATGATTTTAAAAATTTAAGCCATTTTTACTCCGATTTTAAAAATTCATGGCCATCTTTACACAAAAAATAGTTATGAGCATTTTTACATATTATATATAAGTTTATAATTACTCTACAACTTAACCATAAAATCTATTTCGATTCTTGTTCCAATTCGGATTTAATAAAAAAGTCTTTAATCATATAAAAAGGGTCTGAATTCTCTATCTACTCTTAATCAAGTGATGCAACTTTTTTCATATTAACCATTACTATCAAATTTATAAGTTGACTCTCCGAATTTATCATTTTTACGTTTCTATCTTACTAAATCAAGTCGAGTTGATGGTAAACTCGGTTAAATTCATGAGTTTATACACCGAGTTTATCGTTTTTACGTTTCTAGCTTACAAAACCGTTTTAAGTCACTTTTAAACCGTGTTAACTTTTTCGATTTTGTCATCCTCAACGGCTTTATATATGAATTTTATAGAAATTTATTTGTTAAATATAATAAATTATGAATGCTGATATATTCAATTTCAAGTTTATTTAAATTAATTTTTTGTCATTTTTTATATTTAAATTATTTAATTATCAAAGTAAACTCTTACGAGCTTATAGTACAAATTTACATCATTGTCACGAGTTTACTAAACTCGTGGGTTTGAAAACCTTAATGTAAACACCTTTTGTGGAAAATTGAGATTGACTTACTGCTTCAAATCATTTATAGAAATAGATTAACATAAAAATACCCGAAAAAAACATTTATACTGCTTTTTCCATGTATAATTTTTAAGTTAGTATGGTTAATTTTATTTCTAATATTAAAATAATATAATATTTTATATTATGCTATTTTTATTCTTTCAAGGGTTAATGTTCACCAAGCATCCTAAAATATTTTTTCGGTACACCCGACATTTTAAAGTATTTTGTGATTTATCCAACTATTTGAAGCATTTTTAAGGTGCACTAGGTATCCTAAAGTATTTTGTAATTCAATTTTACAATTATCGTTTTAATTGTTTCAAAAGCAATTTTGCTCTTAGGCCATTTTTATGAGCAACTTTTGTTAGTTCTCGAGTTTTGATGATAACAAGACTTGAAAGTGATTAAGGTTTTGAATTGAAAATGGCTAAAGTTTTGAATCAGTAAATATTGCCTAAGGTAAGAGTGTACTCAAGGATGCCCTTAAGCTTACTAGAGCATGCTTAATCTTATGATTTGTCTAAGTGTGCATCAAGCCGCTTACTTAAGTATGGATACATTGGTACTCGAGTATGACATCGCCTAGAACATTCGCATTGATAGTAGAAGATGAGTACTCGAGTACGATCATGGTGTTACTTGAGTACATGATGAAACCAATAAAGTTCAGAGATGTTCAGCCTCTCTACTCGAGCAAGCCTTCTTACACACTCGAGTATGCTACCCGAGTAGAGTATCTGTGTATTCGATAGTTCTCTTTTTGTTTTGATGATAACCGACAATTGTAAACTCAAATTGAAGTTTGTCTTTGTTAAGTTAAAAAACTTACTGTCAAAGACAAACTCGAGTTTAGTTTTGTAAACTCAAGTTTGTACTTGACAAAGAGTAGCTCAAGTTTTCTAAACATGGCCAAACTCCAGTTTGTGTCATACGAGAGAGCACACTAAGTTTTTCAAGTTAAGGCAAACTCGAGTTTATGTTTGGAAACTTCGAGTTTGTGTTGGATAGAGAGCTTCCAATGCTTTTGAGCATAAATAAACACCAGTTTTAATTTGAGTTTGCTCTTAGCCAAATATTTTCCGAAGTTTTTCAAATTTTAAAAAAAACTCGAGTTTGTATTAGCAAACTCCGCTTGCACTTGGTCGAGAGCTTTCTCGGTTTTCCTCACTTTGAGGAAACTCAAGTTTGCATTGAAAACTCTAGTTTTCATTTGACGAGAGTTTTCAAGTTTTTTTCCAAGCTTTTAAGGAAACTTGAGTTTAGTTTTGTTACCTCAAGTTTGTATCAAGCCGAGAGTTTTGCTCTATTTTGAACTTTTGAAAACTCCAGTTTGCTTTTGAAAACTTCAGTTTTGAGCTTTTGGACTTAAACGTATTTTTCTTCATAAAAGTCCAAAACTCGAGTTAGTCACTAATGGACTCGAGTTTTGTTCCTATTCAAAATATGCTTCAAAGATCAAATCGTGACGTTCATATTTGGATGAAGTAAACTCGAGTTTATTTTTGTAAACTCTAATTTAGGCTTCTGAAGAAAAGTTGCAAACTCTAGTTTGGATGAAAAAACTCAAGTTTGTGTCGCCTAGTTTGAAATTTAAATTGCAATTTGTGAAATGTTCATGTTTGATATTAATATTTCTTATCTTCACTCATTACTATTCCTAACTATGTTTAATCAGTTTGTTAGTGAGTTTCAGATGGTTTAAAGAGTATTAAATAAAGATTTAGCTTAAAGCAAAAAGTGACGTCAGCGCATTTATTGCAAAGTTCAGAAACCTTGCATCCTTTTGGACAATCATTCTCTAAACGTTGTAAAGGGATTAATGTTTTCTTTCCCTATCAAGAAGCTGCTCTTCCAACGGATTTAATTCAAGGGAAGTCAACCATAAACTTCTATGTACCTGAATTAACAGAAGATTAGAGAGAGAAATGACCAAAGTGTTCCTAATAGCTAGTCTAATGTCTCCAACGATTACATTGTTCAATCCAACGGTCATTTAATGCTCTCTTCATATTTAAGGAGTTGCATTCAAGTCTTCTCAACAACTAATTAATCTACAGAAAACGAAAAGCATTCAAAGTTTCAACTACTTCTTGTGTTTTCTACTTGTAAAGTATCTTTTGATATATATGTACTTTAGTGATTATTTCATCTACTCTTTGAGAGGGTTTTATTTATTGAAATTATTTCTTGTAAGAATCTCAAGTCGTGGGACTTGGAGATTGGGTAAATCAGTTTACAATTTGTAGGGGGAATGTATCCTAGTGAGAGGATTAGTTCGAGTACAGAGTGTGTAATTGATTCTGAGTGATAGTGAAAATCTCAGAGAGTCTAGGGACTGGACGTAGGTCAAGAGTTGTGATTGAACCAGTATAAATCTACTGTGTCTCGCTATTCTTTCATCTCCTCTATTTTGCTCTATTTTCGTGTTCATTTTTAGAGCACTTGAAAAGAATTTTTAAAATCCCCAATTCACCCCCTCATGGTAATTTGCTCCGCTTTCATGCTTGAGTAGAAGATCTTTCTGTCAAAGCAATTGAATTCATCAGTGTTTTACTCGATTATAGAGTAAGTAGTACTCGAGTAAGATACTTGAATAAAGGTAATTTGCTACTCAAACATATATGTTTCAGTATTACATTTGCTATCTGTTTGAAGTGTACCCGAGTATTGTTTTACTGGTACTCGATTATGTACTCATGTGTAAGGAAAATGGTACTTGAGCACAGTTGCTAATATTTTCACTTAGTGTATTCTTTTAGCAAAGAACAGATAATACTCGAGCACTAATGTGTGTGTACTCGAGTATGGTCGTTGCAGAAAGCCTTTGATATAATTTTGCTGATACACTACTCGAGTATAAGAGATTGTATACTCGAGTATAGTTGGTCATTTGGCTTCTATGAAGGTATTTTCAAATGGTTACTCGAGTATGGTTCATCATCTCCAAGAAACCTTCGCTGTAACTATATTCATAAATTCAAATATTTTGGGTTATGTTTGATTTCTATTAATCCTACTCAATCTTAATTATACTATTACTAATCATCTTTTTGAGTGGATTTCGATCATTCACGATTGTTTAAACCATGATTAATTGAAAAGCAACTTCGTGTGTCAGAAGCATTTAATATTTATAGAAATAGAGCCTAAGATGGAATGAAGTTTCAGAGTAGACGAAATCATTCCTTCGAGACATACCCATTTCAATGAAGGTCTCATGGTACCTTTTCTGAGTCAACTTCTGACCAAGAGTACGTCGACAGCAAGCGAATTAATGAAGCAACTTTTGACTGTGCCTAATGAAAGACATTTGTGTCTAAGAGAAGTTTAAAGAGTCTCAACGGCTATATTCAAAGCTCTTCAATAGTCATTTAATGGAAGTTGTATAAAAGCATGAAGCATTGAATTCCGCCAACTATCAAACTTTGCACATTCAATTTGAAGTTATTGCAATCAACTGTTTCATTCTTTTCATTTAATATCTTCGGATATCTAGTACTTCAATGATTAATATTCATCTACTCTACGAGATAGCTTAAACACTTATTTCATTATCTGTTTAATCTCAAGGTAAAGGGACCTTGAGTGTGGGTGTATGATTACAACTTGTAAGGGGGACTGAATCTTAGTGTGAGAGGATTACTTCGAGTACAGAGTATGTAATTGTGATTATGTTTGAGAGTTAGTGAAATCCTAGAGTGTCTGGGGATTGGACGTAGGTCAAGAGTTGGATCAAACCAAGATAACTTCTCTATGTTCATTTTCTCTATCTTTGTCTCTGTTTGTTTGTTCCTTGGCCAAATCGCGAAAAGAATTTGAAATCCCCTATTCACCTCCTTCTAGATGATATTTCACTTTCAACTTTAATTTCACTGGTAATCATCAAAAAGTCCATTAAGTGAAGTCACATATAACATTTTGAAGTATAATTTTTTTTCAATATTTATTTAAGGTGTTGGATGCACTTAATGAAATAATTCACGATGTTAGATACATAACAAAATACTTTAGAGTATTACAAGCACTTGAAAAAATAGTCCAAGCTATTAGGTGGATCAACCTTAAACATTCTTTCTATTTTATTTTATATACTCGAAAAAAAATTAAATTTTTTTCATCAAAAATATTAATATTGACACATAATAAATATAAAATATCAAACTTTTATCTGTTAACTAATATTCTTTTTTTTTTAAGTACTATATGACTCCAACATCTGCGTTCTGACCCTTTTGTTGATCCTAGAGTCGTCGTGCTGAGTATATCATGAAGAACAAAACCGTGTCCTCCTCGAAGATCAAAGGTTTTTTTTTGCCTTCTTGGCCTCTTAGGAAATTTATTTGCCTATAATTCAAAACTTAAGGGTGCTATACCGTTAAAAAATAAAGTTTAGAGGGATATAAAATTGACTATCTGAAATTATTTGTGTAGATTTCAACCCTATAGGGACCTAATTAAAAAACATGTGAAACTATAAGGACCTGATAAAAATAAGCATAAGGATAAGGGCCTAATAAAAAAGTATAGGGACATATTAATTTTTTAAAAAAATTATAAGGACCTATAGATTAATTATTTCAAAAATTTATCATATATAGTTTTAAAAGTTAACTCATGAAGAGAGTTGCAGTGTTCTACCCAATGACCTCACGCGACCAAATCCTTAAGCTTGTTTGGGATCATTTTTGGAGGTCCTAAAAGTATTTATTCACGTAAGTCGAGATAAAACTCTTTTCATATACTTACCTTGTATACCATAAATCACGATTAAAAATTTCTTTTGAAGGCTTCAATCGCTATTCTAAATGAGCACCATGTGTTCATTTGATTAATTTCATAGCTAGTAAATGCCTCACAAAAACCTCTTTCCATTGATTAATTTCTTGCTCTTTGATTCCGTAATCCTTTGTTTCATCGTTTATGAACTAATATATATTCTTCTAGTTTTAAATATAGGATATAGTTTATAATATAAATAATACTATAAAATATGTCCTATATCTAGGACATGAGGTAGTGTATATATATAAAGCCTATGAGTTTCTTTCTTAATTTCTTTCATTGGTCGTTATAAAGATAAAGAGCGTAAAGACCTGTCCTTACATGGTGATTATATCTACGAGCCGTCCGTCTCCTATACGTACAACAGATCATACCAAGATTACTCTTGGATGCGGCTTTGGTCCTTTACGTACTCTCGTTGGAGCGCTCCTCTAATTAAAATGACGTTGTTTTGGGCCAAAACACTTAGCGGTATGCATTTTTTTAAAAAAATATATATTTCAAGGCACCGACTATTACTAAAAAGATATTTCAACATATTGATTGGTATGAAAAAAGACTTAATTTTAGGATCTTAAAAAAATATTTCAAGATATTGACTGGTATTAAAAACATACTTCACGATACTAAACGATACTTAAAAAAATATCTCAAGATCTTGAAAAAATTCCTGAAGTATCTTTTTAGTAACATTCAATACCCTGAAATATTTTTTTAAGATCCTAAAATAATTTTTCAAGATCATAAAGTATTTTTTAAGTATTAAGTCAATATCCTAAAGTATCTTTTTAGTATTAGTTAGTACCATGAAATATTTTTTTTAAGATCCTAAAATAATTTTGCAAGGTCATGAAGTATTTTTTTTAGTACGAATCAGTATCTTGAAGTATCTTTTTAATACCATTTAGTGTCCTGAACTTTTTTTTAAAGGCAAAGTTGCTCTGTGTTTTAACACAAAACAACGCCATTTTAAGTAGAGGAGCGCAGCCACGAGAGTCCGCAAAGGACCAAATCCACGTCCATTGCCTTTATTTATTGCCTTTGCTAGAACGCAAGGTCTAATTTTAATTGGGATATAGCTCTCTTGAGAGGATACACAACTACAAAAAAGAGCTTTTAGATCGCCTCATTTATACTAGATTATAGTGGAACGTATCTAAAAAGTATGATCAAAGGGCGTTTCGTAAATATAAAGAACTTTTGGGACTGGATCCTTTAATAGTAGGTCTAAAATATATTATTTAGACATGTTTCCCAAACAAGCGGTCTAAAAGGTTAAAAAAAAGAAGGAAATGTCGATTACTAAAATATGAAACTTTTAAGGCCGGACACAAATAATAGCCGGTCCAAAAGATAAGAAAAAATATAAAATAAAACTTTTATTACTTCTAAAACCGGATGTTAAGAATTACCAGTCTAAAAGTTTAACTTTTAAGACCATTTGTTAATAATATCCGGTCTAAAATATCCGCACTAAAATAAAATTCGCTCACTGTATCCCCTCTTCTTCACGCTGAAACCTAAAGTTGCTCTCTTTTTCTCTCTCGTCCTATCACAAAACTTCTCTTTCTCGCCCACCATCACTAGCTTATATTACACTCTCATTCGCTCAGACATTTACCTCTCCCACCACCTCTCTCAACCTTTCTTCCTATTGCGAAAATGAATGGAGAAAGCAAATATAGCACTATCCAAGTCACGCCAGCTACTGTTGTGAATCAGAGTAAGCTTGACTCAAAGTGAGCCTTGTAACCAGTCTTTATGGTGTGGTAGAAGAGGCACACGATTAAAATAGATTTTTGTAAGTAGGGGTGTTGGGGAAAATATTAGGATTCAGTTTGATAGACATTAGAATCCTATCAGCCTTAATAGAAGTGATATAGGAGTTATGTTGGCGTCCTAGCACGCAGCAAGCCTAACATATTGATAGATGAGTGGAAATATGTTAAGAAAACTGCAAAAAAAGAAAAAAAAAATCATATTTGGAACTCTATCCGGCTTACACACAATGTTCCTAACAATCAGACGTTCAAAAATAAAACGTTGTCCTATTGTGGTGAACATTGGAGGAAGTTTAAGACAAACCTATCTAAAAATTATGTTCATATCGAGATTAAAGAAGGTCAGCGTCGTCCTAATCCTTGCAACAAGTATACATATCTTGATGAAAACGCTTAACAACAATTTTTTCAGATGCAGACTATTCCATAAGCTTTGGTGAATTCATATTTAGTTTTTTTGCCCTTTTTTCTTTGGTTAAGAACTTATCCAAATATGTAATTATGTGTGGACTACTCCATTGTTATCCTGTTAATGAGATGGTTTGGTATGTGAATAGAAGAAAACTTTGTTGATTCTAGCTTCATGCAATTATAGAATGACATTTTCATCATGTTAGTATTCAGGTGTCCTAGAAACAATCTGTGAGGACAGATGAACACATTTTCTACATTTTAGTATTTTATTATTAATAAATAAGCACATTTTATATTTATCATATTTATGTCTCTATTTTATTTTAAGGTAAATATGTGTCTAAAGATAAAAATCCTAGGAATAGAACATATGTTAATCTCGAGGATCAATGATAGATATCATAATCATGAGGACTCTAGAACACTGCATATCTATTGCCTAAAACTTGTTCCTAGTCTTAAATCACCAAGAAGGGTGTGATGATCTCAATAAAACTACTACGACATCATTTACTTGTATAAATACAAGGTAGAGACCTCATGGAATACAAGCATGGTGATGCCTTAATTGATGTCGTGGGTAGATCTGTCACTACAAAAAAAGGTACCTGTTGTCGCGGTTACCTTGTAGCGGTCATAAAAAACCGCTACCAATGAATACTTTTGTAGCGGTTTTGAGCCAAACCGCTACAAATTAGTAGTGGGAGAATTGGTGTCAAATGGTGAGCATTTTGATGCGATGTTTGTAGCGGTGACACAAAAACAAACCACTACAAATGTGGCGCCACATTGGCGCGTAATAGCGTGAAAATTCGTGTCGTGTTATTTGTTGCAGTTTCAAGGGAAGAACCGCTACAAACATGGCGCCAGCCTTGATGCGTTATGGCGTGAAGTCTCGTTATGCGTTCCTTCCTAGCGGTTTTTTCAAAATAACCGCTACAAAAATTCGAAACAACACGCTTTGTCACGGTGAGAGGAAAGGGTGGCCTTAACTGTTAGTTATGATTAGTTTTGATGATGTCTTATATAAATGTCATTATCCAGAGCAGAAAGTTTGCATACTACATATATCTTCTACTTTGACTAATTCTTATATTTAATGTAGATTTGTGAAGTTTAATACAAGGAAGAATGATCAAAAATGGAGTTTGAAGAAAGAACAACTTGTTAAATATCATGAGAATATCAATATTCAAGTCTCTGTGATCAAATAGGAGTTGGAACGGTTCAATTCGGAGTTAAAATAGCATTCCTGAAGTGATTCTCGAGTATGGCCATTTAATTCTCGAGAATGGTACTGTTCATGTGAAATATTGAAGCAATTCTCGAGAATCAGTCTTCAATTCTCGAGAATCCAGTGTTTCAGCATGAATTCTTGAGAATCAGACATCAATTCTCGAGAATGCTTCTGTGATTCTCGAGAATGGTCATGTTTTAGCACACTCTGTTCAGCTCTGTTTCTGGTGACCTCCGGTAATTTGATGATATCTCCCAAACCAGGAATTGGATTGATGCGAAACTAGTGGCATATGAAACTAGACATCCAATGCGTCATTTTGTTATAAAATTCAAGCCCAAAGGAGTTCAGATGAGAGAGATATGATTTTTACAATTGGCACAAAAATCACCGTCACAGTCCAGACCAAGCTTCAGTAATTTGAGTGTATCTCACAAACAATAAATCCAAATGAAATAAAAATGGTGCCATTGGAAACTATACTCAAATACCTTTCCAAAAACATCAAGAAATAAAAAAAAAAAGATTAATTGAAGGAGATATGACGTTTTGAAGTTGACAGTCTGTTCAGGACATTGGAAAAACACTGATCAAGAACTATCTCCATTCAACTGATAATAACGGATGAACTACAATGAGTTTGGAGCTGATTCTTCTTGCATTGGAAAGAAGGCTTTAAAGAGTTTAAGTATTTGAATCAAGATTAACTCACTTGCATCTCCATGTGAAACTGATTCTGAGTATGTTAAAAAGATTCTTGAGAATGAGGAGTAGATTCCCGAGAATGAGTCTTCATAAGGTTTAAAAATTTCAATAGTCATGATTCTCGAGAATAGAGTTATGATTCTCGAGAATTTTCTATTAGTGTATATATCTCTATCCTGCAAAGTAATTCTCGAGAATGTGAACCAGCATCTCAATATCAAAATGTCGATCAAGACAATTCTCGAGAATGTCATACTAATTCTCGAGAATGAAAGCTAATGTCTCAATTCCAGATTATCGACCAAGACAACTCTCGAGAATACCCAACTGATTCTCGAGAATGGGAGACAGCATCTTATCCTATGTTTTGATCCAGGACAATTCTCGAGTATATACATATGATTCTCGAGAATACATCTTCTTTAAATACTCGACTTACATTCGCTAGTCTATCATCTCACTCTTCAGGTTCTCGAGAATATAAACTTGATTCTCGAGAATGGTCAGATTAAAATCCTTCTTTTGGTCCTCTGAACATAGAATTCTTGAGAGTGCATGAAGCAATTCTCGAGTTCCAGTAACACTAATCGACATGATGAATTTAATGGGTCATTATATAATGTTCATTAATCATATCTGAACTTATTTATATCATGTTTAATCATCTTCTTGATTAAGTTTCAGCTGATTAATCAAGGCAATCTTGTTTTTGAACGAAAGCTAATCCAACGTGGCGAGACGCATTGAATGCGACTCGAAAGACAGCCGACATTCGGAATTAAAACAAGTGGCAGACGGAAACATTCTTTCGAGGAATACTTAATCTAGCTATCACTCTGGGTCATTATCTGCATTAATACAAACGACGACAGATCATTAAATGAAGCAACGGTCGACTACTCACAAACGGAGTGCACCTATGCCTAACGAAAATACAAAGAGTCACAACGGTTAGTTTACAAAGCTTCTCAACGGTCATTAAGGACGATCAACTATAAAAGGAGAAGGATTCAAAATGGACAGACAGATATACGAGCTTGCACTGTCGAAATGCTGATATTCTGAATCCAACACTTATCTCATATACTCTCTATTTCACAATGTTTATAAGTTTTCGCAGAGTGTGATAATCGATTATGTACCTCGGTGATTATTATTCATCTCTTTGTGAGAGAGTCTAAACATTTATTTGATTTTCTGTTTAGTGATCAAATCTCAAGGTTGTGGAATCTTTGAGTGTGGCTTTACAATTACAACTTGTAAGGGGGAGTGAGTCCTAGTGTGAAAGGATCATCCTGAGTACAGAGTGCGTAATTGTATCCTTACAGTGTGTAAGGTGGAGTATCTCGGTAAGAGATTGTAAAGGCTGCACAAGTACCCGACTAAACTTGTGAGGTTGTAAAGGCTTTTCTCTTGTGACAAAGTTAAACAAGGAGATAGTGGATTGAAAATCTCAAACGAGCTTGGGACTGGACGTAGGTCAAGGATTGGGCCGAACCAGGATAAATCATAGTTTGCATATTCTCTTCCCTAAACTCTTATCTTTCCAGCATATATGTTTGAATGACTGACTATTGCTTTATAAGGTATTTCTGTCATACGAATTGATTTCAGTAAGTTTCAAAAAGATTTTCAAAGTTCCCAAAGTTTTATCGGACACCCAATTCACCCCCCTTCTTGGGTGATAGTCAGATCTAACATTAACTGCGTCAAATTTTAAATATTTGTAGCGGTTTGGGCTATAACCGCTACAAAATTTATTTTATAAATAGGCCTTTGAGTCCGTACAACAATTATAAATATTCAAAAATATTCTAAATGCGGCTTGTCGCCGAATGAACATTCTCGGCTTGGTGGTCGAAGACATGCATTTATCTGCACCTTGATCTCGGGAGATGAGTGCTTTGCATATTTGCCTACCTTCTCATCGTTCAAGCCGAGGAGGTTCCTTCGACAATCCGATTTAGTTATTCCATTGACTTGAAGACTTCTACTCTTTTGAATATTGTCCAACATGCCACCGAAGATTGGGTCCAATATAGCCACCTTTCTCTTTGGGAAATATCTCTGATCAAAATGAGTTAGTGAGTTTTTCTTGGGAGATCGGTGGCTATACTGAATCCGAATCTTCACCGGCATGTTGGACTATTTTCAATAAACTTATTATTCCTAATTTATTAACCTCAACTCTTTTAGGGAAATTAAAGAGAATAATCAAATTATTGAGAGTGTTTTTATTGTAATAAACAAAAAATGCAAACTAATTAGTTTGACTCATAAACTAATTAGTTTGGAATTTTTTTTAAAAAAAAATTATTAAATTTGTAGCGGTTTTAAAAGAAACCGTTCTGAAACAATTATTTTGTAGCGGTTGACCTCGCTAACCGCTACAAAATTGCAAAGATCATTCATTTTTGTAGCGGTTAGGTGACCGCTACAAATGTTCACGAAGAATAAGGCATAATTGTCGCGGTAGCGGTAGCGGTCTTTTCCTAACCGCTACAAATTTATTAAGTTTGTAACGGTTACTTGGACTAACTGCTACTAAGTGCAGTGGTGTTATACTTTCCCTTTCACTTTTGAAATTCACACGTGCTAGTTTTTACTGTTCACCTTTTCACCTTTCAACATCATGGTTTCACACGAGAAGGGAAAAGAGAAAGTTGTTGAACCCCAGAAAAGGCATGTCAGGGGTAGTAGTAGTAGTAGAGGGGGCCGTAGGAGAGGGCGTGGGCCTCAAAATATCCCCCTTGAGCCCCCTCTGGGGGGAATGAGTTTGATGAGCTCTTTGCAAATGACCCAATCCCAAACCTAGAGACCCTAGAGACCGTAGGGGGAGATCGAGGCGCAAGTCTATCGTTCGACGACATCATCAATGATGAAGATGAGGAGATCCAGCTTTGACATTCCCATAGCGTGCGGAGCGGTTTCTCGACCGGAGAACGAGCGGGACCATGGGAACCCCGACCGTCGTCTTCTCGTTCCACCGAATTTGTGGTGGATGTCAAAGGTAAGTATAAGTAGTTTATTGGCAAAAAATAAAATTTAAATTCCTGACGTGTAATGAAAATTTATTTAAATGTAATGCAACAATTTTGTTATAATTGTGAAGATCCACATGGGAACATCAACAGGAGGGCGATAGATGTTCCCACGCTTAGTCAGCTGGAGGACTACCGCGTGATAGTCCCCTGGAATATGGACACGGACCAGCCGATTGGCAGCGGTGGTCACCTGTTGAACCGATTCCTATCACAATTTGGCGGGAATTGGGCCTGGTTCCCGATCTATTTCCACGATTGGAAAAAGGTCCCGAAGGACAACAAGGACAGGGCGTTTGAGAACGTTGTGCATGTAAGTTATGTTGTGTAATTAAATTTTACATGTTAATAGTTATAAGTTGTATAAGTTGTGGTTAATTTAGTTATCTATTCTTAATTAATTATTACTTAATTACTAATCATTTTATGATACGAAAAAGTTTAAATTGCGAGCCCACGCTCGTAGGTACGTAAAGATGAAAATGGGAGAAGCATGGAAGAGCCGGAGGCTTTGTCTCTACAACCCGAAGAATAGAGATGGGACTATGCCTCTACAAAGAATCGATGGAGAACGTCCCGGGGACATTTGCGTGGAGGCAAATGACTCGCGCTTTTGTCCAATATAGGAGGAGTGCAAAGGGAATGGTACGTTTTTAATTAATCATAGTTTAGGTTTTTTTTAACATGAAGGTATTGTATAGTTTAAAATTTGTTTTAATTAATTTTGTTTAAATGTAGTTTAAAAATTTAAATATAGACCAAATTAATGTAGTGTTTAGATTTGGTTTAAATTTAGAGTAAAATACATTGACTACCCCTCTATTTTACATAAATTACACAAAGATCTCATTTATTTTGCAGGCTCTATCGCAGAGGAACACCGGATGCGGGGCATATCAAAGGGTCAATCACACGGCAGATCCAAGACCTTTCTTTGTGACCTACAAAGGAGATGGTATGTTAAAAGTTAAATTAATTTTATGTTTAAATGATTATTTTTTTGTTTTAGAAATAACAAAGTTTATATTCTTGTAGCAAGAGAAGGCTTGGGAGCGTAACCGCGGACGGACTATGGGGAGTTGTTTACACGCACCCATAGACACCGTGATGGGACCCAATCTCTCGAGGCAAAGAGAGGAGATATTAGTAAGTTACAAAAAAACTATTAATTAAATTAAATTGTTTGATTAATGTTTTATGAAATATGTGCGTCAGGCTCGGATTGAGTAGAACCAGCAAGAGCTACGAGCGTCACAGCCCTCGGAGTCACAGGGGTCTATTGATCCTACGGCCTTATTGAAAGCTGTTGTGGACCCAGTCGAGCATCCTGGCCGCGTTAAGGGCTTTGGGCTAGGCGCTAGGCCTAGCATGGTGTACAGCAAGACCTCCTCCTCTGACGCCGAAACCTCCAGCTCGAGAAGGCCACCTCCGGAGATGGTTGATGCGATGATTGCCGAGAAAGTTGCCACGCAGGTTGCCAAGCAGGTTGCTGGAGAGAGGGCCAGGAATGAGGTCAGGAATAGGCGCATGCAGGAGAGTCTCGACCATTGGTACGCTAATCAGAGGCATAGCTAGCACTCAATTACCGGGGCCTCGACAGAGTTGCTACCTAACAGACGGTTTCCATCTGCCGAGCCTCCCCCTCTGTTCATCTACAAGGATTCCCCCCGCCTCCGCCTCCGTTCGTCCACGAGGATTTGCATCCGGGTCGTGATACTATTGATGACGAGGGCGTTGTTACCTGTCGTGCCCATGTCGCCCCTAAGAGCGACCCCCGAAAAAGCCCCCAAAGACGGACTCGATCATCGGGCTCGATAGTTAGTTTTTATTTTCTGAAGTAATTAATTTTGTACCTGATAATTGAATATTTCATACACTACTTTTTGTCTCTTGATTTATAATTTAGGACTCTTTAGCTAATAAATAATGGCTTTTATACTTATTTGGGCCTTGGGCCTTTTATTATATTTTAGCCATTATTTAATAATAAATTCCAGTTTTACATTGCTTCACCATTTTTACCATAACTCTTGAACCAGACATCGGATTTGCCTCATTTTTGTCTCATATTGCAGATGATTCAGAGAGCTACAATTGTTATGAAGACATGAAGAGCAAATTCGGACAAGAGGGCGGTCGATTTTAGAGTTGAAGTCATATGTATTTTTGGGCTCGAATTTTGTAATTAAAGCCCATTTTATTTTATTTTCGTTCTGGGCCTGAATTGTGGATTGGAGCCCCATTTCGTTTTACCATTTTAGGTTAAGTGAGGCAGCAGCCACAAACACATTCTCATTCACGTTTTTAGATAGTTTTGAATCAAATACGAAGTTTTATTTTCTCTCATCTGTTCTTCCTCCTCTCTTCATCGTGTTCTTCGTGTTCATGATGAACTTCTTCATTTCTTTCGATTTTCGTTCTGCATAATCATGACTAGCTAAGCTTACTTTGTGATTGACCCATGGATTGAGGATTCCACTATCCAGAGGACTCGTTCTTAACGGTAACAAATTCATTTCTTTTGTAATTTCGGATTTGATTTACTTTCGGATTGGGTGTTAGATTTAACGCCCGGATCGACATTTCCCAAGGACATAGTTCGAACTAGGTTAAAGTATCATTGTACGATCGTACGCAGATACGCCACGATTCGAATAAATTCTGGACGATTGTTCAGTTGAGGGAATTTCGGGCAAATGCGAGAGATTTCGGTTTGCCCAGTCGATCACGAGTTCGGTTATAATCTGTTTTCCGAGGAAGGGAAGTGGTGGAATTCGAAATCCTGGGTTAATCTTCTCGTTTATCTGTTTAATCTGTGTTTACTTCGTTCTGTTATGTTATTTCATTTTTATTCTCTTTGAATCAAAACCCCAATTTTTTACTTGTTTTATTGTTTGTTCGAATTGAACCGATCACAATCGTTGGGAAACGACCCAGTTACATTATACCGCAAATCCTTTTCTAATCTGGTTATTTTGGGAGATTACGGCAAATCTCTCGACAAGATGGATGTTTGTTCACCTTTCTTATCTTAATTTGCTCCGTTGACAATTTTATTAAATTTAAATATTTGTTATCTTTTTTTTTTCAGTAGGTTTTTGATATTATAATACTATTTGAACACTTATATGTCATTTGTAAAATAATAAACGAAGTTTATAATTTGTGAATAAAAAGATATGTTTTCAAGATAATAATCGAAGTTTATAATTTGTGAATAAAAAGATATGTTTTCAAAATAATAAATGGAGTTAATAATTTGTGAATAAAAAGATATGTTAACAAATGTTGTCACGGTTTTAGTATAGAAACCGCTACAAAATATATTTGTAGCGGCTACATATAACGAAACCGCTACAAATTTGAATTTCAAAGTAAATAAGTAACCGCCAAAAATCTATTGCGGTTTTATAATAAACTGCTACAAAGCTCAAATGGTTAGCATTTGGTAACGGTTAATGTAGCAGTTTCGGAACCGCGACTAGTCCATGGCGGGATTTTCAATTCAAATTTGTAGCTTAGTGAACCGCTACAAAGTTTGTTCTTAATTTTGGTCACGGTTGCCGTCGCGGTTTCTAACTCGCTACAAAGTGTTCCACGTTGCATTTAAAGATCTCAAGTCTTTGGAATGAAAGTAATTAAACATTGTCTCCACATTTATATCCTATCCTAGCTTTGTTTACTATAGATGGATAAGTCATGGATCAAGATGCCGCGTAGTTCTCCTGTATATTTAGCGGGATTGAAAATTTTCTTAGATTTCACCTTCTCTCACGCTAGCATTAATGGCAAGATCGTATGTCCTTGTTGTAGATGCAAGTTTAAAAAGTGGCAAACACGAGAAGGTGCTATGGAACATCTTCTTATTAAGCCTTCCCAGAAGCATATACATTCTGGGGTGTTCATGGTGAGAAACGTGGTATGAGATATGAGGATCATCTTCCTCAAACCTCACAAGTAGGAAATCAACTAGATCAAGATTATCTGATTAATGAAGCTGTTCGTGACGCTTTTGGTGTTCAAGACGACAACTTCATGGCAGAAGGGCAGGGTCCAGAACTAGTTTTCTTCAGGAATGAAGCAGCTCGAGAATTTTTCAGCCTTATGGATGAGAGCGATCGTCCTTTGTATCAAGGTTGTCAGAAATACTCAAAATTATCATTTCTGATCAAATTGTACCATATCAAGTGCATGTGTGGGATCACTAATAAGGCAATCTCGATGTTGCTGGAATTACTATGAGATGCTTTCCCTGACGCGGACATTCCCACAACCTTCTACGAGGCCAAGAAGATAATCAACAGATTAGGCTTGAACTACGAAAAAACCGATGCCTGTCCCAATGACTGCATGCTTTATTAGGGGGAGGACTGATAGGGCAAAACTTTGTAGCCTATAAACTCCACAAGTGCACGGGCCGTATCAAATAATAAAGAGTAAGTAAGATATCGTTCCACGAGGACTTAGTATCCACAACTTCAGTTAAGCATTAATTTCACAATTTCGTTTAAGTTGAGCAACCAAATTAAAAATAATTAAGAGAAAAGAAATTAAAATTAAAACAATGAAACTACCACACTAATGAATGAGCAACTTAGAGTCACTAATCCCTTATTTGTTGCTTATATTTTATCCCAATCAGCTAATCTAAAGTATTAATGTCTATAAATGCCTTCTGGTCCACTTATATACCTATCTTAATTAATTATGTAATGCCTCACACAACTAAATAAGATACATTTTAGATCGGGCTCACTCTAATTTGATTATGTGGAGCTTCTAGGTATATTCCTATCCTAGATGCAAATTAAATTAAAACCTAATTTCACATTAGATTTAAACCTAATTCCACATTATTTAATCCTAAGGTCAATTTAAGATTCTCTCTTCCAAGTCCAACCCTACATCCCCAAAACATGCTCAATGGTGATCAATCAATAAGCAATAACAATAAACACATGATTAAATAAACTGAAATAAAATTAAGCAAATCAATCCATGGGAATAATCTCTAAAACCCAAATAAGTTCATAGATTCTCTAAGTTCTAAAACCTACTAGCCACACATGGCTCTAATAAAACCAATAACAAAGAGATAAAAATCCAGGTTCAAAGAATAAAGAGAAAGCGAAAAGAAAGCTTCTCCATCGCCTCCTCAGTCCTTCCGTGGAGATGATGAAGAGAACCAAAATGCTCAGCCGCTACTCCTCTGCTTCTTTGTTCCTTCTTATTCTGCGCCTCTCAGTCTCTTCTTCTTGCCTCACCCTTTCTTCATATATATAACCTAAATATATCTTAGGTCATGGGTCATTGATTCTCCTTTTCGTATTACAAAGATATCTTATATCTTGTAATGTACATGTTTCAGATGATCAAAGGCTATAAAACTGAAGATCAAAGGGAAGGTAAATGCTGATGTCATAGCTGGTTCAGAAAACGAAGTTCTAATGGCTAGTTCCATCTGAGTCCAACGACTATATTTCTTTATCCAGCAGTCATTAAATCTTCAAACGGTCATATATTGATCTCTACCTACAAAAGAAGACAGATTCAAGCAGAAAAACACAGAGACACAAGCTTACATCTTCAACATGCTAATACTTGATCTTCATATCATTTACTCTCTGTTTTTCATGTTTAGATAGCTTATCATAGAGAGTGAAGTGATTTGTATTGTTCTTTAGTGTTTATTCATTCACTTCTGAGAGAGAAGATTTATTGTAATCATCCTATCCTTCTATCTGAGAGTTACTCAAGATTGGGTGATCTTGAGTGAGAAACCCATCGTATTGATTACAGCTTGTAAGGGGAGTAAGTTCTAGTGAGAGAATTACTTCAAGTACGAGTGTGTAATCAAGTTGGTGTATTGATTACGCTTGTAAGGGGGAGTGAATCCTAGTGAGAGGATTACTTCAAGTACAGAACGTGTAATCAAGTTGAAAGAAGATAGTGGATTGAAAATCTCAAGTGGAGCTTGAGGACTGGACGTAGGTCAAGGATTCGACCGAACCAGGATAAATCTTAGTTTACATATTTTCTTCCCTTATCTCTTATGTTTCCAGCATATATGTTTGAATGACTATCTATTGCTTTATAACTCTTTACTATCATACAAACTGGTTTTACTGAGTTGCAAAAAGATTTTCAAAGTTCCTAAATTTTTATACTTCACCCAATTCACCCCTCTCTTGGGTTCAGCCGATTATTACACCAGCAACGTTTCACGATGTGTTGACGTGCAGGATCGAAAGGTTACTGGGCTAAAGAGTCATGACTCACATGTGCTTATGCAGCAGTTACTTCCGCTGGCCATAAAAAATACGCTGTCTCTCGATGTGTCGATCGTTTTGGTCGAGCTTTGTACTTTCTTTCAGAAGTTGTGTTCCAAGGTGTTGATCATGGAGGAGTTCGACCAGCTGCAACAGCAAATCATTCTTACGCTGTGCCATTTGAAGATGATCTTTCCTCCGTCATTTTTCACGGTCATGGTTCACCTGACAATACACCTTGTTCACGAAACAAAGCTTTCTGGCCCAGTTCACTACCGATGGATGTATCCTATTGAGAGGTACTCTTTTTAAATTAATTACTTCAACATTACTTCCTAGTCGCATGTTTAACCATTGATGTATCGACATTTTTACTCATTACTTTATAGGTTTCTTGGGAAACTGAAATCTTACGTGAGGAATAAGGCGTGGCCTAAAGGTTCAATAGCAGAAGGTTATATTGGGGATGAGGTCTTGTATTTTTGTTCTAGGTACTTTGATGACATTGAGATGTCATTCAATCGACCACCTCGTGTGGATGATTGTCCTGAGCCAGAGCCAGAGCCATTAGCTTCAGAGTTGTTATTCCCTCGTGTTGGTAAACCAGTTGGCGGATGTGAGAACTTCAAACTCACGGCACTTGAGAAGTTTCAAGCACATAGACATGTCTTGATTAATTGCACTAAAGTTGAACCGTACCTTCAGTAAGGATTGCACACAGATATATATGTTATCCTATATGTTTCCTTACATTTTATAGCCACATTTTTTGCTCGTCATCGCATGTTTAATTGCGGGAATTCGGGAGTCATGTGAAGCGTCACCGAGGATCCGTACACAAACATCCTCCAAAATTGATAGAAAGGTCCACAGAGAATTCCGGGGTTGGTTTAGGCGGAGAATAATGAATGACCACAACCCACACTCACCGGGTCGAGCTCTCGCACTCGGCCCGCTTGACCATGCCCAAAGATTTACGGCATACAATGTCAATGGCTTCAAGTTTTGCACGGTTTCACAAGATCAGGGATTGCTGACCCAAAACTCGGGTGTATTTGGCACGTTTGGGACGAGGATTTATGCGAGCAGCAATGACAGGAACATGCAGTTCGGTGACATCCCGTATTATGGAAAGTTGCTTGATGTGGTCAGGATAACTTACCAAGGCCTTTTCTCTGTGACGTTGTTCAAGTGTTTGTGGGCGAATACGACAACGTCCTGGGGACTCACGAGTGATGACTTAGGCATCACATCAGTGAATTTCTCCTAGCCTATTCACACTGGTCAGTCTGAAGATGATGAGCCGTATATTCTTACCTCAGAGGCCCATCAGGTTTATTATGTCGCCGATGAGAGGCACAAGGATTGGAATATGGTGGTTCACTTAAAGCCTCGGGACCTTTATGACATGGGCGATGGTGAGAACGTCGCCTACAATTATGAGCCACTCCAGCTCGACAGTTTCGAAAACTTCTTCCCAGACGGTGATGACACTTTACCTATAGTTCAGTACATTTTTTAATATACGCAATATGAAACATAATAATAGCATTTAACTAAATTTTTATATGTGTTATTACATATTCAACTCACACGTAACTTTTTATATAAACTTTCTTTGTAGGGATGCTGACGAAGATTGAGAGAAAAAATTATCCCTACTCTTCATTTTACTATTTTTTTTTAAAAAAAAAACCCAAATTTTGTTTTGTAGCGGTTTACAACCGTTACTAAATCCAAAAAACACCGCTACAAAATTTCAGAAACACCGCTACTAAAAGAAACCACTACAAAAACCGACACCCCAACCGCTACAAAGTGATGCGCTGATATCAAAATAAATACCCCCACCAAACTACATTTAATATGCTTCAGTTTTGTTTTCTACACACGTTTTCTCTCCGTCTTCTCTCATATTTTTACGTTTTCTCAACGAGGTGAAGTGTTTGAATGAGGTAAGTGTCACTCAACTGGATCAAATCTAGTGATTATCAAAATATTTGTTTTTTCTTCTACCTTGTTGGTATTAACTTGTTATTTTATAGGTGCATTTTGTTAATTTTCAACTTTCTTTCTACTTTCACATAATTATTATTCGATCCACTTTCCCACACTTTTGTTTTATAATTAATTTTATTTTAATGAACACATAAATTGTTGTTATTATACTTACGTATTCCCATTTTTTTATACATATATATTAATCTTATACAATAGAATATCATACTTTAAAATCATTTATTTTCAGTAAAAATATAAATGATTAATAATATAAATTTTTTTTTACTTACAATAAGAATTGTTACAAAAACTTTTTTTTTTTCAATTTCATCCATTTTAGCGGTTATGAAACCGCTACAAGTACCAAAATACCAACACATGCGCCAAAACTACTTTTCAAACAAATGGCTTCAATATTTTGTAGCGGTTAAAGTAGCGGTTCATAAACCGCTACAGATATAAAAAATGAAAAAATGGCGGCAAAACTTTTTTAAAAAATCATGGTGAGAATTATTTGTAGCGGTTATCCACCGCTACAAATGTTCTCACGGTAAAAAAATTTTTTTTCTTCGGAAATTTGGACTTTTTAATAGCGGTTCCATGACCGCTACAAAAATATTTCGAATTATTTAGTAACTGTTGTGTAACCGCGACAAAGTTGAATTCATTTTCTAGCGGTTTTTTTACCGCGACTAATATGTACATAAGTAGTCAGCGTAGCCTTATATAGTGGCGGTCAGTTTGAACCGCTACAGTTACAGTACCAGTTTATGTCGATGTAGTAGCGGGTTATTTTAACCGCTACAAATAGGTTTGTTTCGGTGGTTTTGGTAGTGGTTTGTGTAACCGCGACAAATGTCGTTAGTGTTGGCAAAAACCGCGACAAATATGAGATATTAACCGCTACTAATGGCCCCTTTTTTGTAGTGTGTTGAAGAAACAGATAGCACCAATCGACCCGAGAGGCTTCACAAATATTCATTGTAGAGAGTATCATTGGATATGAAAAGTCTCTCATCGTTTGATAGTAAGGATCGTCCTAAACTTAAAGATATTATCAAACACTATGTCTTAGGGTAAAACCATTAAATTTAGGCAAAAATAACCATAAAATATCAACAATTATATAGTAGTGAGTGCAACTTATGTTCAATGAATTTAACTCTTCTCCAACTATTTGCAACCATGCACATAACTATGTGGAAGTGTCTTACGTTTAGCTTCTAATTAAAATAGGATGTGTGCTGCTGTGTGCAACATATATTGAATTATATGACTTTTTTTACATAACTATTGAGATGTAGTATGTTCCACGTAATTGAGAAAAATCTATGCCTACGAAAGATAAGTTGCACACTTGCACCCTCTCATGGACTCAATCTTTAGACAAATTTCAAATATCTTTGAGAAAAAATATTTTAATGGGGGATTTTTCAATATGTTTTTCCTTTTTAAATTCTATACACTATTGCCGGCCCACAAATTTTAAAAATATAAGATAACTGAAGTCGAGTTGGGCCTGTCCTAGTGGCGATTGCATGATGGTAAACTTCAATTCCAACTCATAAAAAGCATTGTCATGAAAATTATACTACCTTTTCGGTGCAATTATAGGAACACTTTTGTATTACAAATTATACTACAAAAATATTCCTATAATTAGGAAAAATATTCGGAGGGAGTAAGATATCTTTTATGTAGTTTTTGATTAATTAATTTTTTGAAAGGAAGGATGTAAATAAACATTGAAAAGTCAACGATTAATTCCAAAAAAAGAAGTGTCAATAATTGAATGGGATTGGCGTGAAGGAAGATTTTTCCTATTTATATATGTCCAACTACAACCCCAAGAGACAATCACTTTTGAGTGAAATGAAGAGTCATTTTAGAGAATGGATCATGTCTCAGCCTCTCAGGTCATGCAATATCAGAAGTATGTTTTACTCTCTCTTTTATGATAGGGAAAGAGATAAGAGTTAAAGAACTGAAAATCAAATGAGTAATTTTTATAAAGGTTAATGTTTTAAAAATCAAATAAGTCATTTTTAAGAATGGATCACATACGTCTCAGGGCCACGTAATATCATAGATGGATAAGGAGTATTGTTTCACTGCCTCTCTTATATGATATGGAAAGAGATAAAATTTAAGGTATTAAAAATTACATGAGTAAATTTTAAGAATGGATCAACTCTCATTGCCTCTTTTATATGATATAGGGAATGATATCAAAGTTAAGGCATTGAAAATCAAATGAGTAATTCTGGAATGGATCATGTCTTAGGGCGAAGTAGTATCAACTTAATTTGATGGAGAAGGAGTATTGTTTCAATGTCTCTCTTATATGATATAGGGGAAGAAATAAAGGTTAATGTTTTGAAAATGAAATGAGTAATTTTTAAGAATAGATCACATCTTAGGGCCACGTAGTATCATCTTAGATAAATAAGGAGTATTCTTTTCTTTCTTTTTTTATTTTTTCTTTTTTTATTAAAAAAACTGTCTTTTTAAGTGTAAGGGTGTGAGTTTAAATTCTGTAAAGAGTATAATAGGATTATGAGTTATTTAAAGAAGAAAAAAATAGATTATGAATATTTATCAAAATCAAAGATATTATATATAATTCTAATACTATTTTTTTTTATGTATTTTAATAATAAATTCGCACGTCAACTTACTCCTGATTCTGTATCAAAGTTGTATATTAATTAAAAGAGGTTGCTTCTTCATAATTCAATTATTAGCCACTTGTACACTATTAAATTCACAATGAGACATCCTCTAGCAATTGTTTTTATAAAGAATATTGAATATTGACCTTTTTCTTTTATAAAGAATTGTTTTTTCACTTTTTATGTATGAATCCAACTGGGGCAAATGTCATGGGCCAATCGAAGCCCTACCAACTACCAACCTAAATTGATGATGGATCAACTTGGACTTTGGCACGACTTGAGAATCTGATGGCACGTTAATTGATTACTATATCTTAATTGATTGATTACAATTTAGTAATGATGATAATGATGTTAAATTAATGATAAAATATGTATATTTTTTTGGTCGAAGATTAAAAATGGGTATTGATCATTGAAATAATAATTAAAAAAGAGGGGGCAGAGCCACGATAAGAATGGAGACACGAAAATGGGGACAATTATTTGGATACGTACGTAGATCTCTTTAGTATTTTACTTATTAAAAAGAGGCAAGTTGTCTGATCAAGTTTTTAATATTGAAACGTAGAAATTTGTTTCCTTAAAAATTTCTTCTATAAAATATATGTTTTTCTATACAAAAATATATATGCTTCTATAGAATATATGTTGATGACATGGGAACATGTACTATGTATAGAATATATGTTGATTACATGGGAACATGTACGATGTACAATTGGATGGAATTTAAAAAAGAATTTACAAAAAAAAAAAAAAAAAAAAAAAAAAAAAAAAAAAAAAAAAAAAAAAAAAAAAATCCCTATTACGTAAAGTGTGATCTTAGTTTCTTATAAAACGATGCATAATCCCCCATAAGCTTCCACATCTCATTATTATATTGTAAAAACTTAAATGCTTCATATTTAAAATTTTATAAAATTATAATTATTATGATGTTACATAAAATACATAAATACATTTAAGCGGTGAAATTTTGATATGAATAGAGAATTAAAGAAATATTTGAATATTTAATTCACATCTGTACACTATTATTAAAATATTTTAGGCTAAATTATACTTTTAATCTTTTTAGTTTACATGGAGGTATACTTTTGGTCTCTTAACTTCAAAATCATACTTTTTGTTCTATAATTCTAACATTATTAATGTTGTTGATGGAAAAAGCTGACGTAACAAACTCTAATGATGATTATATAAAC